>JAOSBK010000009.1:10841149-10859132 GCA_027568895.1 Erythroxylum shatona | reverse complement strand
AACCTTTCTCCTCTAACTTCGGTCAAACAATTCCTACCCTCTTCTTTTGCCTTCTTCTTGTTTAACCTAAATACATCTCATTCTCCGTTCCAGAAAGATAACAATAGTCAAGGTTACCTCTTCTATTTCAACAAACAAATTCAATGAACACTTTCACTGTGCATTTACGCAGAGTTAACCTGCTAGTTATAATCTTAAGAGATTGACTAACTGGTGGTATTGCCAATTATTATTATACTACTTAATTGACCATTTATTTACAAGGCTTTTATATAAGCCACGTAAACCTAGCACTCACATAAAATTATTATGGCATACATGAAAGACTTGCGCAATCATGATTGTTTACCAGTTGTCCATTCTAAGAAAAGTAATTTCACCAGTAGGATTGTATGGTACTGGAACCAAGAAGAGATCTTCCTTTCTTCTCACAGTGAGCCCATAGGCCTCAGTCATGTCTAGGTCTTCATATTTCATTTGATTTGGCAGTTCCCAGTCAAAATAATACAACAAATGTGCAAGCGGTAGCTCAATATTTGCTAGAGCAAATGTTATGCCAGGACAAATCCTCCGACCAGCACCAAAAGGGATTAACTCGAAATCATTTCCCTTCAAGTCTGTTGAGCTCTGAAGAAACCTTTCTGGGTAAAATCTCTCTGGTTCAGTCCAGTACTTAGGGTCACGGCCTATAGCCCAAGTGTTGATAAGCACCTTGGTCTTGACAGGTATATAGTATCCTGCAATCTCGCAACTTGAGCGACATTCTCTAGGCACCAAAGGCAGTGGAGGGTGCAGTCGCATGGTCTCAAGGACTACAGATTTTAAGAACTTCAGCTCACGAATTTCTGATTCGTCTGCATGGCCTCTTCCTTTGAACAGTTGTCGTACTTCCTCCTGTGCCTTCCTCATTGTACTTGGAGTCTTCAGCAGTTCTGACATTACCCACTCAACAACTGTTGATGACGTGTCACTCCCCGCACTAAACATGTCCTGCAAAGTCGATATCAATGTAGTTACTTTTTCTTTTCCAGTCTATCTAATCCTGTCCACTTGCCAACCATACAATTAGGACTCCAACTTCTTATTTGCATCTCATCGTAATATTGGCCTCAAGTGCCAATTAAACCTCACTTTAAACTGGAAGTTTTTATTTTACTGACAATAACCAAAGTGGTCCACTAGGCTTGATGCTGGATAAAATTTGGACATGTCAAAGTGTTCATTAATTGTCAAGTTTACTGAATTTAAGATGAGTTACTCATCTGTTCATAAGTAGACTTTTATAAGACATGTAGTTATGTAAAAAGCTCTTTTCTTTTCATATCAAATCTTACCATTTAACGTGATTATAAAAATACTAAAAGAGTTATTTATGTTGTAAGATATATATATATATGGTTTGGGCCGGGACCCTCACCGGCCAGATATTATATATGTACAGCTATTGTATGTACCCTTCTTTTTTATATTAGTGCAAGTTCTATTTAAAATCTACGACAGAATAGAAGAGCGTGTTTGTTTTTATTCACAATTCTGTTTTTATTTTCTAATTATAAGTTTAAAAAAACTTTTTTTAGTTTCCATTTTTTATTTCAGTTTTTTCTTTCTTCATAATTTTGATTTAATATCAACTAAATATATATCATTTAATTATTTCATATACTAATTATTAATAAAATTTATGAATATTTTAATTTCAAATTTTATCTTATATATAATTATTATCTATGAGGAAAATATAACTATATTATTAATAATTAAATATGTTAAAAAAAGTGAAAAGTCTCTGCATAATCAAATGTTTAAAGATTGTGGAAGCGATATCTAATTAACTACAACTGCCCTGTTCTTATGACTGCAATATTTTTGATAAGATACTTGGTCTTGCAAATAAACAAAGAAATATACATATGTACTAACCAAAATGACTGATTTGATGTCGTCATCTGATAGAGGAAAATCAAGCCCGCCCTGCTTCTGAAGCCTGAGAAGAACATCAACTAGATCTTCCTCGTAACTGCTCTTCTCAGTTTTTCTATTCCTGTGCTCATTTATGATACTTTCAAGTATCCTATCAGTTTCCTTATGAAGCATCACAAGCTTAGACCTCATGCCACTCAGCAGTTGAAGTACTTTGATTGAAGGGTACATGTCGACCACGCTAAAACCAGCTGCTAACTCCACAACCTTATGGATTGCTGATATGAATGCTCCTTGATCATCCTGTTTCTTTCCAAAGGCAGCTCTCGATGTCACTCCATATGTTAACGAGAATATCATCCGGCTAAGATTGATGGGTGATCTTCCATTAGATGATATTGTTTTGATGAAATTTGACACCTCCTCATGCCTGATCCGTCGGAAAGATTGGACACGTTTTTCACTTAAAAGTTCCATCATGCAAATCTTTCTAAGTTGTCTCCAGTAGCCACCGTAGGGTGAAAATACTATGTTTGTACAACCATAAGAAATTATCATAGGAGCCAAGAAAGCAGATCTCTGAGCAAAGTCCATATCGTGAGTTTTCAACACCTCCTTGGCCATTTCAGGTGAGGAAACTATTACAGTGGAAACTTCACCAAGTTTTATGTGCATCAACGGTCCATATTCCTTGGACAACTCAAAAAGCTTGTGATGTGGTAAGGAGCCAAAAAGCTGGTGGATATTGCCTATAAAGGGTAGTTTCCATGGCCCTGGAGGTAACTTTAGGGATAACAAATTTATGGGCTTTGATGTCTGAATTCTTGCGTGCAGTGTCATCAAAAACCAGATAATTAAGAGTAAGAAAACGAAAGCTAAAAGAAGGGGAAAAATCTGGGAATCCATGGCACTAGATTAACAGGAGTTTCTTGGTGAGATGTTTCTTTGAAATATTGTCACACTTCACCCCCTAGATCAGACTACTTATAAGGCCTTCCAGCTGGGCTTACAATTGTTGATTATGCTAAAAGATGTAAGAAAAGCAATGTGAAAACTCGAATTGTTGTATATCTTTTCGGCACAATCAAAGAGTTAATAATTCAAATACAGGACAAGAACACAGTTGAGCTTCCAATTCCTGGCCCACAACACATGTTCCTCGACTCCTTGAAATTATTTCACATCCTATTTTCAGAAAATCGATGATTCATAGTATGAATAAGGTGCTCCCATAAAAATTATAAGAATATAGTATTTAGGTAGCTAGAAAAACTACATTTGTTAGGTATCCAAAGGAGATAGCTGCTTTTAAAATCACAGGGGGGACTTCGTTTGCGGAATAGGAATGTATTTGCCCTGTTTGACAATCAACTAATTGTATTAGTTGTTAGCTAATTAATAGTTGATAGAATCAGCTATTAATTGGTAGATTGCATTAGCTATTTGTCATTTCATGTTTGGTAAAATTAGCTATTTATGTATAAAATGACTTATAAGGACATGACTTAAAAAATATAAGTTTATGAGTATTATATATCTTAGTATTTCGTTGAATATTCTGATAGGAATATTCTATAAAAATTAAGTTTATAATTATAATAAAAAATATAGAACATATAATAATAATAATAATAATAATAATAATAATAATAATAATAATAATAATAATAATAATGACGGCAATAATATCAACAACAACAACAACAACAACAACAATAATAATAATAATAATAATGACGACAATAACAACAACAACAATACTAATAATAACAATAACAATAATAATAATAATAATTCAACGTTAAATTTTCTATTAATATGAATGATGTAGTGAGCTATATTATATTAGTATTTTTCATATAGTATGTATAAATTTTATTATTTAATAAATTAAAAATAACTTATGAGAACATGACTTAAAAAATTTATAAGGTCATGATTAAATATTTAATTTTACAAAACTTAAAATTGTGACAATAATAAAAATAGAACAAAAATTAAAATTTACAAAAAATCTACAAATATTTCTAACTTATTATTGCATAAAGGGTAAATTAGGCTTTTTTTTAATACTTCAAATGTTAGCTGATTGTTGAAAATGCTCCGATGTAGGAGAGTTTTCGTCAATGACTAATTGTGTTTAATAAGCTGTTGAAAAAGCCACCAACTAAACATCCTTCATGGCTGTTTGAAAAGTCAAACAGCACATGAGTCTACCAAAAGAAGCCATAGTGAAGTGCTGCTGTCTTTCAATTTTCACGGGTCTCCCTTTTCCACTTACTCTGTGAATTTCCATAAAAGAACACAATTGCGAAATCTGTGTTCTCATATGTTAAAGCAGTACACGAAACATGAACGAAGCTTGTAATTCTATTGAACCTCCCAGAGCCTCTGTTTTTTAAACCGATAAAAGAAAAAGGTGCTTTAAGTAAACATTTTCAAAAATTAGTTTTTAGTCTTTAAAAATTATTTTAAACTTCTATTAAAACTAAAGAGACAATACATCATAAATAATTAAATATTACTAATATAGTAATTTAAATTAATTATTAAATTCAATTTAAGTAAAAATTAATTTAATTGATTAATTATTAGTTTCAATTTAAGTCAATAAATTAAAACTATTATTTATCTTATTTATGTTTTGTCAATATTTTCTAATGAAATTTTAAGAAATATTTTTAATCTTGTCTTTAAATCATACTCCTAAAGTTTAGCACAGTGCTAATTCATTTTCTACTTTAAGACGTGTACAAAAGATTTAGGAGAATGATAAAGTTTTAAATGAAAATTGTAACCTTTAAGTTTTAAGATTTAAAATAATAAAATAATAAGATTTAAGAATCTTCAACTATTTTAACCTTGTTAACTAGGCTATTAAGTTTTTGTTCTAAATAATTATGATAGTTTATCTTGGCTTGCAATATACCACAACTGAAGAAATAGCTCCTTAACCTCTTTAGGCATTATGTTGAAGCTACCAATATCTAATAAATCTTGGATTTGGGCATGACAAGTGTCAGTATCTTCCGACATCTATTCCAATAAGTCAAATATCTTTTCTTTGAGACTGATAATCTCTAGTTAAAAAATTTGCTAGAAAATTATTATAAAATTTGATAATTTCAATATCAAAAGTATATTTTGCTAATAAAGTTTTTAATTTAATATATCTATAATTTTGAATAAAAGCCATAAGTATTATTAGTTCTTAATAAAAATCTTTTAGGCAATAAAAATATTAAAAAATTTTAACAGCTTTTTACTACTACCAATAATTCCTTTTTATTTATGTGATATCTTTGCAGAGTGTCTATAAAGGTTCTTAAAATATACTTGCAAAGAGACTCATTACTCTTAATATTCAAATAATCATAACCTATGTTTTTAATACTCCACTGCATATATAATCCGAAGCATTAGTTTCAAAAATTAAATCGTCATCGTTAGATGGTAAAGAAAGTTTTGGCAATGTAGCACACATAATCTTAATTTTCTTTGCTTGTTCAATCAAATAAGGTGAAGATTCAAATCTTTGATTTTCTTTAAAAAGCATTTGAAAATGTTTTCTTATCTCCTACAAATTTTGAATAAATATAAAGCATAATTTATTACTCTTAAAAAGATTTGAACTTATTTTTCATCTAGTAACTTATCAAGAAATTGTGAGATTTTTTTTAAGGATATAAGGTTGAAGTTTAACTCCTTAACCATCTATCTCCATGACAATGAATTCTATTTCAGTTTAACATATCTTAGCTTTTTTCTCAGAGAGAGCTAAACCATATTGTTCACATAAATTTGTAATTTCGTAGCATGTATAATATATTGAGAAATATTATAACTAGCTATTAAAATATCATCTACATAAACATGTATAAAATTATGATACTTAAAAACATTATCCATTTTCCTTTGAAATATTTGTAAGTCTTTTTTAAACTGAAAGGAATCACTAACCGCTCGTAATGACCTTGTAGATTAGAGAAAGCAGTATATGGAATAATATCTTTGTTAATTTTTATCTACAAAAATCCACTTTTATAGTCAAATTAAGAGAAGATTTGTTTTCCTCTAGTTAAGTTTATTAATGTTTCTTTGTAGGATAAGAAGTATCCACCAAATACGGTATTATCATTTAACTTTTAATAACTTCCTACCATTCCAACTTTATTTTTAATTATTTCTAAATGATTTCTGACCATGAAAGCTGGGGAAGATTGAGGAGATTTAATAAACCTAATTATCTTTAGATTGTAGAGTTAAAGAAGAAGTTTTTTAATTTCCTCTTGATCTTCTAAATTATATCTTATAGAAGTAACTCTAATAACTTATTTTAGTCTATAATTTTAAGTTTGCTTCTTCTTTATTTTTATCCCAAAATTGTAATGGGTTATCAAAACAATTTTTCTTTATCTTTTGTTTTACTAATTCTAGTCCATCTTTGATGGTTTTTGTTTATTAATACATATTCTCTATAATTTTTTATATTTTTAGAAAAGGTTTTCCTTATGGAAGGATTGTTTTTTCTTTATACCCTACACATGCTAGGATATGGAAGGTTTAAATGTGATCAATGTAGATAGAGCATAGACATTTTTAATTTTATTAACTAATTCCTAGCATTATCTCTAAATTGAAGCCCTCATATTCAACTAATAATCTTATTAGTATTTTATTATCTCCTATCTTAATATTAGTTTAGTCGTAACTATCGGATATATTTGACCATTGAAATTTAGTTATTAATAAGGTTCATTTAATTGGAAACTTATCAAATTATGTATCAGATTATGATTAATATAACTTCCACTAGTTCCTTTATCAATTATGATATCACAGGGAGAATTTCTACCATAAAAAATATTCTCCTTTAATTTTATAATTAGAACTTATCTTTTTATCTATTCTTATTAAAGTATAAGCATACCTTTCACTACACAAAACACCAGTTTCTGAATAAGATAATATAGGGAATAATTTATTGTGCGAAGTTAATAAGGGTTTCTTTTTTAAATATGATGAAAAATCATGACTTGCCATTTGTATATCTAAGAGTTCTTATCGCTTTCTAAGTCAACCTATTGAGATTACAAATTGCTAATTGATAAAATATAGGCTAGGATATTGGACTGGAGTTTGAAGGCTTTGTCCCTAGTTGGAAGAGTATAACTCATCTCTTTAATACTCAAATGCACTAACTATATATTGGACAACTCATATGTATTTTCATAAGAATTTTGTCAAAACACTTGATATTATTCTTAAAACATTTTGTGGTCTAGAAAAATAATAGATAAACACTACATTGCCATTAAATGGTTAGAAGTATTCTCTCTAAAAAAGCGTGGTGGTTTGAATGTGCTCCCTTTGAGGATTTGTAATCTGATTATGCTTACCAAAAGGTTATGGATGATTAAAAAAACAAGCAATCCTTATGGGTTTAGTGGATCAATGATTATTACATCAAAGGGAGAAATCTATGGAATGTTTGTATACCCAAAATTGTTTCAAAATCAACTAAGAAAATCTTCAAACTTAAAAGCAAAGTTTGACCATATGTGATCAAATTATTAGGAAATGATATCGATACATCCTTTTGGTATGACTTATGGTTAACTGATGGAGTTTGTAAGGATATTGGCGACCTTAATTCAATCAGAAATATCATTAGGGATGATCAATATATTACTTATGCTCCAAAAATTTTTTTATCAAGGATTCAAGATTCTAATTTGTATAATTAGATCAGTTGCAATGAATTGAAGGAAAACCAAGTAGATGAAAACTGGTAGAATTTGTATAGAAATGGTAAATTCACCAATTTGACGTGTAGAAAGCTATTTCAAAAGTAGGGAAATGTGGTAGTTAAAATAAACTTGTCTAGTATAATTATATGATAGCTAGATCTTCTATCACAATATGGATAGCAATTAAGAACAAGTTACCTAGAATTGACAGATTGAATAAATTTATGGCTATTCCAGATAAATGTGTTTTAAGCAAGAAGGAACAAGAAAGTATCACTAATTTATTCTTCATATGCCATTTCACTTAGCCTTTGTAGAACGACATAACTCAAAGATGCTTGTTAGGGGATGCACCAGATAAGTGATATTAGATTGTAGCTTGGTGTTGAGCCTTAAACCTGTATGACAAAACAAAGGAATGGTGCCTTTTTTTATTGATATATGATATCTAATACAAGTTGTATAGGATGAACGGAAAATGAGAATATTCAAGGACATTGAGAAACAACAGTCAAGGATACATAAGGATACAATTAAAGTAATTAAGTTACATTTTATCTCATGTGAAGATAGAAATGTAGATTATCCCTAATCTTATGTCAAAATGGGATTAATGATTAACATATACACTTGTGACTGATCCTTTGTAATACCATCATGGTGGTTTGTTATCCCATTCATTTAATATGATGGTTTACGCTTGTAAAAATTGTTATTAACTTTTGTAGCTTAATCTAATTTATAATTTTTCAAAATAAAAGTTGCTAAATTTATCGGACTATCTATTCCTTCTCTAAAGGGACATCTAACTATTATTTGTATAGAACCTACATGCACTCATCCTATTTTATTTCTAATTTCTTTGGGAATATGATCAATTTTTTGAGAAATATTTTTTTTAGATAATAGAGAATAATTATTTTATTAAAACTTAACTAATATCTAGGCTTTTCCCTTAAGATTAAACAATGAAAAATGATGTTTTCTGGGTTTTAGTCTTATTTTTTCTAATAATGTCCTATTAAATCCAATATAAGTATGTATAGTATTCTGAATTTTTTTGAGTATTTTTCTATCAATAAGAGTTTCTTCACTGTAATCTCCATGTTGTTCATATGTTTCTACCATAGTATCTATTATTTGATTATCAACTATCTATTATTTGATTATCAAATTAAGTGTTAGAAAATTATCCTATTTTACTCAATTATTTTTGAACTTCAGGTTTCTTTATGTTATATCTTTTATAACAAATTTTTTTTCAGAAGATAATTCTTTAAAATTATTAATTCTAATAAAATCTTCATTTTTATCATTTCATTTATTTCATCGTCTATTTTTATTTTTATTAAATATTTTAGGAAATTCATTAGCATAACGTCCTTTTTCTTTACAATAATAACATTGACATTTAGTTATCTTTTTATTTCTTTTCTTATTTCTTCTAAACATATATTTTTCTAGGTTTGTATCAATTAGTTTTTCTTATATTGTTTTGTTTTACGTTTCTTAAAATATTTCTTCTTTTTATATTTCCTTTTTATCTTATTCTAATAATAAGGACTATCCATCCTATCATAGTAGGCACTTTTAAATCATAACAACATAATGAAGATTTTTTCTTTATTCCTTTACTTTTCTTCAATAATATAGTGTCATCACACTATTCACTTAATTTATCTTTTAAAAAGGAAATTCTTTTTCCTAATGTATCTACAAGACCAGGATTGTAGGTTACCTCCAATTTACTTACCCAGGGATCAAGGATCTTTTAATAAAATATCTTTAAATAAATTCGTGTATTATCGACTTGATTATAAATATGGTAATAATAATTTAGAAAAATAAAAATATATCTATTGATTTTACATATATCACATAATTGCAACCTTTGTAATGACATAACATATTTTCCTATAGTAGTTGTATCTCTTAAAATATTTCCTTCTCCAACAAATTATAATCTAAAAGTTTCAGCAGCTCTAATTGTTAGTTTTATTATGTCATTATCTATATCAAATATAGAGTTTTTTTTAGTTTTCATCTAAAATTTTCCAAAATTTGAGAGGCTGTTGATTGAAATTTTTTCTAAATATTGTTTAGAAAAGTCTATTTTATTTTTCTAAAAATTATTTCATAACCTATTTTATTAATAGCAATAACTACTTCTGAAGTTGTTTCCCATTTATCTATAACTTCTTCTATATTTTAGATGTGATCTATATCTAAATATATTCCAAAAGAATTTATAACTTTTGTTCTCATTTTATCTATTGGTGTAAAACCCTCTTTATCTTTGGTTATCATAGTAGTTCCATAATATCCTAAATTAGGTCTACTAAAACTTTATCAAGGATATCTAGGAGGTGGATTTCTAGAATTACCAGGTATATCACTAATATTATGATTCTAATGAATTTCTTATTTAATTAAATTTGTTTTATATATGTTAAAGTTTCAAAGTTTAAAATTTCTAATTGTTCATTTAATTCTTCAATTTCTGGATCTGAAGCTTGTATAAAATTATCCATTTTATTTATATTTAGGAGGTACTTTTATTTTTTCAATTAAATCAAATATTTGTTTTTCCATAGGGATTTTTATGGGTTTATTCTCTATTTTTGATTTATTTATTTTTCCATCATCTCTTGCATATCTATACTTTGTTTTTGAAGTTTGTCTATATGGATGAGAAGTTATTTCCATAATATTCTATTAATTTTTAAATTTCTACCAAATCAGTTTCTATTTTTAATCTTTTAGGCTTTAATTTTAGATACTTATCTTTTGCCATTTAGATGATAATATCTAGAATGTCTACTAGTTTGTAAATGAGCTTCTATTTGTAGTTTTTTTGTATCTAATATATTCTATTTGATTCTTCTATAATTGCTTTAACTGCTTTTATAACCTTTTTATGATAATTTGTAAATAATATATAATTATATCTATTTTATGATTGTCTAATTCAATATAGGTTTCTTATACAAGAGTATTAAGTTTATTTATGTCAAGAAGTAAATGATCACAATAAGGACAATCACTTATGGTTAATAGTATAAGACGAATGATCTCTAATAACCTCTATCTAAGTGTAATCTATAATGCTCTTATGCTTAACTTTATACTAATAATTTTTTAACTGATATTCAAATATTATTACATTAAAATATAGTAAAGTATCTAATGGAATAGTAATGCAAGTTTTTTTTTAAATATAAAACATTTCATTGATGTAAGAGATATACAGATTAGTCAAATACAACCTCTAGGGATAAAGAACATATGTTACTATTAAGAATAGGCCTCAAGAGAGATGATTCAGAAAACCCTCTAATAGATATGTTCCTAGCGAACAAAAGGACTAGGGTGAATCAACTAAATCCCTAATTCTCTTTCGATCGTGTAGACATTTTGGTAGCAACTCCTCTAGCTATCATCCCCATCTTGCTTTGGTGTAAGATTTCCTGGTAACTTGTCTCCACCCTTCTTCCATTTTGTTTGAAAATTCTTCTATTTTGCTCTTTCCACACATTGCATACCATTGGGGACCAATTTATCATGAGGACTTTATAATCCATTTGGTTCATCAATTTTATACTTCCCATCCAATTAACTGTGTCTTTCCTAATGGTTTTTGGACAACTTATGTATAACTTAGCTTGGATTCTTCTCCATATCTCCTTGGTATAATTGCACCTTACTATTAAACGGTCTTGATTCTCCATCTCCACATTACATAGTTCACAATTGAAAGTATTTTCTTAAAACTTCAATATATCTTTTGTTAACAGCCCACCATTCATACCTAATTAGAAAATAAAGGAATGTGTTGGTTTAATTTCATTATCCCATACCATTTTTTCCTAACCAACCCTTGAGTTTTGATCTTCCTGCAACAAAGCTTTACACTTCCTTGTACTAGAACTTCTAGTCTTGTTAGCTAGTCATCGGATCATGTCTTTTTCATTTTCCTAGCAGTTTGGTAGTTGTTCTAAGATCATTCTTGCATTTCTTTTGTTATAAAATGGACAATACCATTTATTATCTCATATTAGTTCACTTAATTTAGGATTAGCTCTCACCACGCCCCTTAGATGTCCAAGTTCTTCCTCTTTATAGAGGGGGCTCTTGTAACGCCAATAGTCATATTAGAAGAGGGTTTTTCTCTCCATTCCTTATGTTATGAAAAATTAGGTTCTGCATCTAATGTATTGATTTTAGTATTCCCTAAGAGTTCTTGACATTTTTTTTTACTTTTGTTTCAAAATACATAAGCTACTGTTTTTTTAATAAAATTGTTGTGTATCCACTTCACTCATAAGTCTTCTTTCTTGCCACACAACCGTCATAAATTTTTTGCCAAATTAACTTTACTAATCAATCTAGAAGAGCATAGATCTAGTCCATCTTAATGTTACTAATCAATCTAGAAGAGCATAGACCCAGTCCATCTTAATGTTACTAATCAATCTAGAAGAGCATAGACCCAGTCCATCTTAATGTTTTGGCCTTTATAGTTTACTCTATTTGATTTTTTCTTTGCTCTTGCCCTGATCCAATCTAATCCATAAGAACAATATGAGCTTTCTATCTGCTTCCTTAAGGATGCTACTTGGTAATGACAGGTAGTTAAGCAAATAATTAGTAAGATGGCATAAGATTGATTAGATGAGTTATATTATGCCCATTGATTGGATGAGTTATAGTCTCCCCCATATCTTAAGTGTTTACTGATTGACTAATTCATTCCTCCATCTATTGATTCCAATAATAGGCTGCAATCAGTTGTTGAAAGCATCCTTTGGGATATTGGTAATCCTAGATATTTGAATGGTAAGTATCCTTGCCTTATCCCCATCCCCATTGCCTTAGCTACGACATCTTTATTAGAGTTACAAGATAAATAAAAGAAACTTTTCATCTAGTTATTTCTTAATCTAGAGAGCTGCTCATAGAACTCCTCTACTGAATTTAGTAGTATATTTATTGAATGGACTTTAGCCCTCCAAAATAATAACAAACTGTTAACAAAAGCAAGGTGAGGGATTTTCAGTCCTCTACATTTGTGATGGTATTGGAACCCTATATGAATCCTTGTATTTCTAGCAAGAATGGTGGACAAAGCTTTCATTTACAAGAAAAATAGGTAGGAGAAAGTGGACCCCCCTACCTTAAGCCCCTCTTAGCTTTGATAAGTTTGGTAGGTTCCCTATTTCCGAGAAAAGCTAATGCGGTTGTAGATACACACTCTTCAATCTAACCTTTAAATTTGTCCAGATATCCTACTGCTTTGAGAATTTTTGTAAGTCCCAGACATATACCCTAGAAGTGTTTAGCATGTCTAGGGTGTATTAAGAAGTGAGTATAACAAATTAATTAAGTGCATCTAAGTATAGTAAGAGATATAATGTAAAAGATTAAGGTAAATAGGTAATTTGTTTGTTTCGACATGAGCTTTCCTCTGTAATTTGGCCATATCTTGGTTTGTAGACCTAAAAATTGGATAATTTAATTTGGAAATTAATCTAGAGTCATAAATCTAAAAATTTCATGAAGGAACTAGAATTTTATTATACCTCTAACATTTTTTGAATTATGGCTTGAAGTTGAGTTATGGCTGCTGTCCCTATTTTCGAATAGCCTGTAGTGTTTTAGGCATAACTCCCAGAATAATAAACCAAATTGCATGAAATTTATTACATTAGGAAATTAAGACAGAAATTAATTTATAAGATCGTAGGCTAATGTGGGAAGTAAAGGAAGAAGAAGGAACATTATGTAAATTTTCTAAAGTTAACATATGGACTAATTTGATTAAGGCATGTGTGACCAATAATAATAAAGCTTATGTAAGCGTATGTGTGAGTCTTGAAAGTTCTAGAATGGGGATATGGAGAGGGGAGATGCACGACATTTTTGGGGTTCTATATTCATATTTTTTTCCTCTCCTACTTATATGGGGAGAGGTGTAGGGTATGTACGGTCCACAAAAGTTTGAAGTTCATACTCATACATAAGGAACTAAATTTGAGGCAACAATGTTGGCTAGAATTGCTTAGAGACTATGATTGCATAGTTGAATACTACCCGAGAAAAGCTAATGTGGTCGCAGATGGACATTTGCACCAAAATTCTATTTCAGCACTTTCGTTACAACATAGTAGATGGACATTTGCACCAAATGGAGCTTTGATAACTCAATTAAAAGTGAGTCTTGACTTAAGGCAGATGATAGTACATGCAAAAAAAGATGATGCCAAGTTGCAATAAATTGTATAAGCATTGCAAGAAGGGAAACAAATGATTTTGTAGTGAAAGATGACAAAAGTCTCTACTTTAAGAGTAGATTATATGTAATGACAGTAGAGGACTTAAAGTAGAAGTTATTACATGAAGCTCATAATATTTGTTCGTTATACACCTTAGGGGTAACAAGATGTATCAGGACTTGAAACCATATTACTGGTGGTTAGGAATGAAGCATGATGTAGTGGACAATGTGTCCGAATGCTTGACTTTTCAATAAGTGAAAGCTGAACATCAAGTCCCATCTAGCCTATTGAATCCCATTCTTATTCCACAACGGAAATGGGATAATATCATCATAGATTTTGTTACAGGTCTACCCCTTGCAAAAAGAAAACATGATGCAATATGGGTCATAGTGGAAAGGCTTATCAAATTAGCTCACATTATACCGATTCGATTTGATTATTCTATGGATCGATTAGCTGG
Source organism: Erythroxylum shatona (assembly GCA_027568895.1). Lineage (NCBI taxonomy): Eukaryota > Viridiplantae > Streptophyta > Magnoliopsida > Malpighiales > Erythroxylaceae > Erythroxylum > Erythroxylum shatona. The sequence goes on along the minus strand of JAOSBK010000009.1, from coordinate 10,844,724 downwards.
GTTGTATGTGAATGAGATTATTTAGCTACATGGAGTGCCATTGTCAATTGTTTTTGACCGAGACCCACAGTTTACATCAAGGTTTTGGAAGAGTTTGTAAGCAACTTTGGGTACTCAATTAAGCTTTAGCATAGCCTTTCACCTACAAACAGATGGGCAATCTGAGAGAGTTATACAAGTGTTGGAAGACATGCTTAGGGCTTGTAGTTGGGATAAATACATTCCTTTGATGGAATTTGCCTACAATAATGGTTATCAGTCTAGTATAGGCATGGTACCATATGAAACATTATATGGAAAAAAATATAAAACCCTAATTTGTTGGACAGAATTGATTGAGGATAAGATGATTGGACCTGACATAGTCAAAGACACAGAAGAGAAATTGAGAGTTATTTAGCAAAGATTGAAGAGGAAAGATATTGAATATGAGGTAGGTGACAAAGTTTTTTTTTAAAGTTTCCCTCTGGAGAAAGGTGTTAAAGTTCGGGAAAAATGGAAAACTTAGTCCAAGATTTATTGGTCCATATGAAATCCTTGAAAGGATTGGACCAGTGACATACTGGTTGGATCTTCTTATGGAACTATCCAAGTTGCACGATGTATTCCATATCTCAATTATAAGCAGGTGCTAATTAGATGATTCACTTGTGTTACCCTTACAGGAAACAAAGATCCAACCAGACTTCTAATATGATGAAGAGCCAAAGGAAATTCTAGCTAGAGAAGTAAGACAATTAAGGAATAAGCAAATTCCTCTTGTAAAGGTGCTCTGGAAACATCATGGCATTGAAGAGGCAACTTGGGAACTCGAATCGATGATGAGAATTCAATACCAACAGCTACTCAATACAGGTATAAATTTTGAGGAATAAATTCTTTTTAAGGGGGAGAGAAATGTAAGGCCCTAACATATTCCCTAGAAGTATTATAGCATTTCTAGGGTGTATTAACAAGTGAGTATAACAAATGAATTAAGTGCATCTAAGTATAGTAAGAGACATAATGATACTTAATGTAAAAGGTTTGGGTAAATGGGTAATTTGTTCATTTTGGCATGAACATACCTCTATAATTTGTCCATATCTTAGTTTGTAGACCTAAAAATTGGATAATTACAATTGAAAATTAATATAGAGGCATAGATATAAAACTTTCATGAAGGAACCAAAATTTTATTATGCCTCTGAGATTTCTAAATTCTGGCTTGAAGTTGAGTTATGGTTGCTGTCCCTATTTTCAAACAATCTGTAATGTTTTTGGAATAACTCCCGAAATAATTAACCAAATCATATGAAATTTATTACATTAGAAAATTAAGATATAGGGGAATGAAATTAATTTATAAGATTATATACCAATATGAAAAATAAAGGAAGAAGAAGGACCAATATGTAATTTTTCTAAAGTTAACATATAGACCAATTGGATTGATGCATGTGTGACCAATAGTAATAAAGCATGTGTGTCCAATAGGAATTAAGCATATGTGTGAGTCTTGAAAGTTCTATAATGGGGATATAGAGAGGGGAGATGAATGACATTTTGGGGGCGCAATGTTTAGATTTTTCTCTTCTCCATTTCACCTTCTTTATCCCATCATTTTTCATGTAAGAAATCAATCCAATCTTAGGTGGAAATCAAGGTAAAAGTTAGGAATTTTCTCGTCATCTTTATATCTTCTTACTTTTCTTATGAAGAAATGAAATTATAAGGATGGAAGTGGGATTGAGAGGTATATTTTTGGTGTTTCTAGTTGGTGAGTCAAGCAAAGCCAAAGAGGAAAGGAAGGAAAGGCAATAGATGACCTACCTTGTCAATTTTGAGGTTTGGGACTTCACTTAGTTGATTTCTGTATTTTTGTATAATTGAATGGAGATAAAGATTCATTTGGATATGGAATTATTTCTGGGATGTTTCTTTGGTGTTACCTTTCATGAACTTGGATGTATATGACAAGAGAGTATCGGGTAATGGAATTTTGTCTAGGTTTTGTTTGAGTCAGTCATATTGTTTGAGTCATAACTTAGCCTAAAAACCACCAAATTGTGTGATTTTAGTTGCATATGAAGCCTGATACATAGAGATAAATATATCTAGAAGAGACTAACTTAATTATGGTACTATGACCTTGGAAATTAAGATTGAAAAAGATGACCTGATGTTGCCCCTGTTTTAGAGTAGCTTTTGATATTTTGCCTATATCTCATGATTTAGAAATCCTAATGGTATGACTATTGGTGCTACAGACATAGAGGAAAAACTTTCTAGAAGACCTAGAAACCCAGTTCTTACTTTTTTTATATGCATATTAAGGAACAAGTAGTGGTATTGAATGGGGAGAGTGTCTATCACGACCGTGGCATTATTTTTGTTTCCGATTTTTATCGAATTTTATCCAAACTTTTTTGAATGTGTATGAAACCTTTCAAACACCTAAAAATAAATAAAATAGGACTTACCATGTTTAAATTGGATGATTAAACAATGAAACTTAATATTGAACATAACACATGCTAAAGGAAACTTACATGTACATAAATGATTGGTATGCATATTTATTGTTCATATATGTATAAAGTGATTATACAAGTGTGATTTTGACACCCTTATAATGTTGGTAAGTTATGATTTGCATGTATGAACATAGATACAGATTTTATGACATGAGATGTATATCATTTGACTTGTCAATATATGAATTGTGAAATTAGAAAATGGTTAAAGGAAATGTTATAGCGCCTGCTCTATTGTCTTGGTTGTGGATAAATAGACATGCTGATCACGTGTAACATCCCACCCCGACAGGAAGGGTAAAATAGTAAATTTGGCATAGGATGAGATGGATCGGAATGACTTAAGACTGTCCATGCACACTGGTACTAGTAACCAGTGAAATCTGTGCACATGAAATTACTGTATATGCATTCGTGATAATTCCCGGTAATTGGGCCTAATGCAATTTTATTGGGATTAACGTGGTTAATGGGTTTGAAAAATTATTCTGAGTGCGCCATAAATTGTTTTCTATTTTAAGGGATTTTTAGGAATTTTTCTGGAATTTTTCGGAGAAAATTCCTGGACCGGAAAAATAATCGCCAAGTGGCGAACCGGTTGATTTTTCTACTGTTATTTGATCTTAAACCATTGCATATTTGGTGGGACCCAATAGTGGACCCTTTAAATGGGTTGGAACCGAAAATGGGGGTGAAATGGTTTGGTTTTGGTTTTAATTTTGTCAAAAAAATTGTGATTGGTTGTTGATTTTGTTGACTTTTCTTCATTCTCCATCAATGGCCAAGTGGCTAGCTCATTTAATACATGGTTATCCTCTATATTACGGCAACTTCATGGATAAAAGGGATGAAAAAGTTGAATTGCTTGCTTAGGCTTCTCATCATCCGAAACTCTATCTTCTCCTCCCTCTCATCGATTTTCTTTACTTGTTTCACTTAGTTCCTACTTTCTTGGTTCTTCCTTGCTTGCTTCTAAACTTCAACCTTCTACCCTCTTATCTTGATGATAACCATGCATGGGATGGAGAAGAAGTAAGGTAGTTGGAAAATTAAAGAATT
>JAOSBK010000009.1:10819487-10832341 GCA_027568895.1 Erythroxylum shatona | reverse complement strand
AGGAAGAACGTTTATTACCTGGCCTTTCCCGACATTTAACTCTCCATAACGTCGGGGTTACCATTTTACGACGTCTTTCTAACAAAATGACGTCAAACACTTCGTTTTTTCACGACTTCTGCATACAACGTCGTCGAATCTTCGCTCTTTTCATGACGTCTGGAAAGACGTCACGAATGCCTCCTACATTTCGCGACGTCTTCTGGGAAGACGACGCGAAATGTATGTTTTTGTTGTAGTAAATCAATTAAATAAAACACATAAAAACATATAAAAAACTAATAAGAAAATAAATATAAGTACTAAACACATGATTATCATCTAAGAAAAGACTAAAAACACATTCTAACACCTAGAAAACACACTACATTTTACACCTATTAACATCCCTATACTTAAACCTTTGCTTGTCCCCAAACAAAACAAAAACCACAAAACAAACAAATCGTAAAATAAACAAATATACAATTATGTATTAATATAATAATGGTACAATGGGATCAAATTTATGAAGTTAACTTATCAATAAACATCAATCACTTAAAAAGTTCCGAAAATTCTCTTAATCCATTCATATTCAAATGCTTTGATTTAAATACACATACCAACCAAAAATATCAACACTTATTCATAGATCTATGGAACTTGTAAGCTTGTACTCATTCTTAGTTACCAATTAAAATAGTAGCCCATTTGTTTTGAAATCTAAGAAGAAGATCAATAGGTTTACTTTTATTAACAACATCATACTTATGAAGCTTGGTTGGAGTGCTATTCTAGGCTTTTGATGGTGAAGACAAACATTTTGTCATGAATGCCTCCGATTACTCATTTATAACATAACTCATAACTCACAAATGACTACTAGCTCTATTCTTAACCCTAATTGTTTTAATGGGTCAGCAGAATAGCACATTTGTTTAAGACATTTATACACTTTATTGTCCCTTTTTTCACATTTTACCTACATCACTTCTTCCTAGTCAATCACTCCCATGAAAGGCTACTAATAATATCTTCCAATTTGAATGAATTTAATTATAAGTGTATCTAAACAAGTTTCATAAATTGGTATAATAAGTACAATATTCTAATCAACATGCATATTCACCTTAAAAACACTTAAAACATAATCTTCACAAGCTAATGCTTCTTTAGAATTTAAAGGATTACGTTTATAGATAGCTAATTCCTTTCAATTTTATGCCATTTACACATTCCTACAAAGCAAATATCATGAAACAAAATATTTACACAGTGCCAACATAATGTGGAAAATAAAACTCAACATAAGCAAACAAAAACTGGTAAAACAATGAAAATTAAAAGAAATAAAAAAGAAAGGCAATTGTATTCATAGAGATTGTAAAGGTGGTAGAGTAGAAGACAGGATTTAGATGCCTTACACTAAAAAAAACTTCACAAATTTATTTGTTTAGTGGTATTGATGTTGCACTGCCTCCTTCTATTGTTTCCTTATGGAATCCGTGAGACCCTTAAGGTGCTTTTAGTACTCTTCAAGTTTGCCAGGCACCATCTCCTAACCTTCTTCTTCTTCTTCCAACTCTTCACTAGAGATACCTATTGGTGTTATTGTGGTAGTGTAGAATTAGAGCTTGCCTATCGTATCCTAAGCTTACTTTTTAATATAGAGTTGTGATCACGGAGTTTCATACCCAGGACTCTAAGATCTCAACCCTCCTCAAGTGAGTATTATCTAATCTTACGTGTAAAACAAGGTTAGTCCACTAAATCAACACCATAGTTATGAGCCAAAGAGTAACTAATAACCCATGCCTAAATAACTACTTTTCCTTGTATATGAGTAATTATTGTGTGCAAAATATGAGCTAATATGCAACCATTAATTGTATGATCCATACGTCAAAGTAAAAACAAATTCTTTGTGGAACATTTGTGACTTTAATTTTGACAAACGTTATGTCACATATAAGTTTATAGAGTAACAAGTGTTTCAGACTCTATATCACATTGTTTGGAGCATTAGGTGGTTCAAACACATCTATTCTAATCGATTTTGTCCAATAAGAAGATGCATGAAAATTATGCATTTAAAAAAATTTGGATTTAAGGAAACCAAATATTTCTTCCATAATAAAATAGTCGATATTATATTGATGTCCTTTTAATATAAACCAAAACTTATCAAGCTTTTTTGGCTCATAGCTCAATGTATTGTAAAATTCAAGAGTTAATACTTCCCAAACATATATAATCATAATGTATGAACTTATCCCAATGAATTTTATCACTTGCATATATAATCATAATGTATGAACTTATCCCAATGAATTTTATCACTTAAAGGCTCAAATTTTTCTTTAAAACTCAAATCTTCCAAAATTTTAAAATCGAAATATCTAGGTGTAATAATAAGTCAAGATTGAAGTTTACAAACCTCTCACCTTCTTCTTTGGGGAAGATCGAATGAGGAGCCAACAGCCGCTAAACCTTATACACCACTTTTGGATACCTTCCTTTTTCCCTATGGGTTCAGACTGGCGGGCAAGTTGCTTAACTCTCAGTGCTATCTTGTTGAAAAACCTATAAAAGAATCACAAAAACACCAAAAAAGTAGGGGGGAGAGGGTATAAAAAGTTCTTGCAAAAACCAACAAAAAATATTTTTCTAGATAAGAAACACTAGATTTGATCGTAAGGAATGTTTAAATAAAAAAATGAAAGAAAAATGTGAAATCCTTATGAAAAGTGAGTGAAACTTAAGAGAAAACAAGAGAAGAGAGAATGAGGATGCTAACTTAGAGAGAGAAAGGTGAGAGGAGGAGGAAGAAAAGTGATATAAATATGCTAGGGTTTTGCAGAAGAGGGATAAAACAAAATGGTAAGGCCATGATCGTGCAACCCCTTGCACAATCTTGCATCTAGGTAAAAGCCCTCTAGCACTATCATCCTTTACAATGGTGGGTTTTTAACATTGCTCCTAGACTATAGAAACTTTCTTAGTAGCTTATCCATATATATGATGATAGCTTAAGGGAATGTTAAGTGAGAAGCACATGCCAGAGGGTTGTTCCTCTAAAATTACACGATCATGCAACTGCACTATCATGCAACCAATTGAATATTTTTAAGTATTTTTTTTGTCTCCCTCTTATCAATTTTATAATGCAAACTATCTTAGACTTTAAGTTAGTGTTTTTAAATCATTAAGTAATGAACTCAAGATGCAAGTATAATGTTATTACTCACTCAAACTTGGAATTTCCTATACTTTTTCCTACGAAAAATTTAATAAATTCGAAAGATAACTCCATTATTAGTTAATTTATGCGCATTTGAGATTTATTTTATTTTAAAATGAAATCAAGAGTCCTTAGAATATAAGGTAGACTTACCGTTTTATTGTTAAATTAAGAACGTTCAGACGACAATTATAATTTCATTATATAGATTTAAATCATAATATCATATTAGGATGTCGATACAATATTCTATTATCACCTGAAAGTTTTTAATAATTAAAACCAACAAGATTAATTTATTAAAATAATCAGATGTCAAATTTCTAATATACAAAAAAATTCTGGATTCGTTTGCTTATCCAAATTTTAATTGTGATACAATGCAAGTATAAAAATATCTTCCATCTTGCTTTGGAATGCCACTGTTTATTTCGTTTGGCAAGAAAGGAACTCAGTGGTCTTCAAGGAAGAATTTTGGCAAAGAGAAAGGATACTTCGAGGTGTCGAACTAACAGTGAAAGGAGTAAGAGAGCTGGACAAACGCCTGAAGCTTAATCATCAGATACAGCTGCTAAAAAACATTGGGTTGCAAATAGGAAGTAACGACATATAGGCGTAGAGCTTACTGGACCTGTAAGCCCACTTGAACATTAGTTTATCGGCCTGCCAGCTTGGGTTTGACACGGCCTGCATGTCAAGTTCTTTAATTCTTTTCATTTGTAAATAATAGACTGTGCACATATTTTGAGTAAGAAGAGCAACGCTAGATTTCGATTAAAAAACATCATCTTCCATCATTTCTGATAAGTACCTTTCCAATCCCTCCCTACTCGATTTCCATGTACCAACTACGAATTGGATGTGGAACAAAGTTTATAATGCAGAACTGTCACAAGCTTAAGTTTGTGTTATTAAACTAATAATTAACTCGAAACGAGCATGGGTATCCTTACGTTAGTGGTTTCATTTCTAAATGACTTTGATAAATATAATGCCAGGGTAATATTAGATAAGGTATTTTCCTGAGACTATATTTTTTAAAAAAAATGTACATAGTTCATATGTCGAAATTGAAATTCAAAATTGTAAAAATTGGAACGTGTCTGTCTAAACAGATTTTAGAGATAGCATACCGAAGATTACTTATGGTCATATATGTGAACTTAAATCTCTCGGTACAAATGTTTGACATATGTCTCCCAACCCTTTCTTCATCCTATTATAAGTCAATCTCAAAAGTGCTTTATTGTCACCACACGTCCCTCCCGTTTTCAAACAAAATACATGTACGTTTATATTTTTCATTTGATTTCACATCTGATTGAGACACAAGGGAAAGCCAGGTGGCTAATTGGCTTTGTTCATCTTCATGTCGAACAACTGACAGGATCCAGAATAGGTTCATCTTCTTGGATTATCTATATTGCTTTAATGGAAAAGTTGTTAACTTGTGGTTAAGTAATAGAATATTGCAAAGGGTAACTACTAGCTGCATGTATATAAGTATGAGATGCTTAAAAAAATGTTGAATTAATCTATTTACGTAACACATAAAAAGACGTCCATGAAGGGCATAAAGACTATAATAACCCCCGCCCACACAAATATAGATTACGTCTCTTTATTTACGTGTATCGAACACGTGTTCATACAAAAACAGCAGAAACAATAAATGTCTTCAATATTTTATTGAATGGTTTGTTGCCTATGTATAGGCTCGTACATAGACTTAGAAACAGAACAAAATACAGCAATGCAGGAATAAAGCAACAACGTTATGTCAGAGTAATTAAGGAAATAAAGAAAAGGAAAAAAAATAAGAAAAGAGAGAAACATGGAGAATAATGGAAATGTTCTAATAAACATGGACACAATCGAAAAGAGTAAGTTGTCTCGTGAAGGGTTGACGAGTCCAAGATTTTGTGTCCAATTTCAAGAGTGAAGCTCAATAAAAAGGAGGTAAACTTAGTCTTTCAACTATAGAAACACACCGTGTTAAGAAACCTAAGGTTCTTCATTGTCAAAGCTCTCTCAAGAGCTTGATACGTATATCGTGTAAACGCATGCAAGTGAACTGCATGAAATTATCTAATCGATTCCTTTTATAAAAAAAAAAAAAGATTATGCACACTATTGAATAAATTCAAAGTTTGTTGGTAAACTCGTGATCTTCTCCAACAAGAATTTAACAAACATTTGTATATTTAACCACCGTGTATGTAAATGTGTGGGTGTAAATGTTGTCCTTACTTCTATCTCCCGTATTATATTTAAATAAGTCAACTGTAAGACACAAGTGAATTTTATCGATAACGCCTACACAAGCAAACCCCAGAAACACGACAAGGGTACAATTATGTAAGCAAATCTCCTTTATTTAACTTATAATTCTTAAACGCTTTAATTAAACAAATTATAGCGACAAAATGTACTTACGTGAAGTTTCAACGATGTGGAAGATCTAGAAGATGGCTTCGCAGCTTCAGAAAGTTGTTTCATATCTAAGCCATATGATACAAATCTTAAAGCAGCCATACTTGTTCTCCACATATGCAGGCAAGTGTCTTCATGATAAAACTCAGATGTCACGTAGACACCAAACAGGGAGACAGAAGATTAAGATGATCTTATACTATATATTAAGTTCAACATTCTGCTTTGGTTAACACGATGAGTAGACAATTTGAACTCTATAGGTCAGGGCATGCAAGTTTTAGAACCAAATGTCCGACAATTCTTGCATACATCTGGTCTGACATTAACTTTTTAAAGGTTAATTCGGAAAGAAAGGTCAAAACGTAAAGGAAGCAAACCTTGCCGCAAGCCAATATAATTTTACCAAATGACTTGTGGTTGTCAGAAATAATATAACAACGCAATTGACAACGACTCTAACTGTTAGATGAAGGGTGGATGGGAACTATCACCTGATTTTCAATGACTTTGAATTTGGTTCCACAGATGCAGGTAAAAGCGTCAGGATCATACGCTTGGCCTCTGATGGGCATTTGTTAAAATAAGAGAACAAATTTTCAGAAGAAGCAAGGGAGTTGACTTTCCTTTTGGATGTGGAGAGGACACGTCATTTTCTGCTTCGTGGCCAAACTTCTTCTTGCCCTTTTTAGTTTGGATATAGATTGGACATGCAAATACAAGTCACAAGCATTATTAGTTTGTTTCTTTCTGTCATTAATAAAATCACCTGCTTAATTAAGATGCTTCAATATTATATGGTTTAACTTGAGGAAGGTGACCATATTCAGACAATTGATTCATTTGTTCTTCGTACTTTTTTATTTCTTTAATTTTTTGCATATAAGAAGTTGATTCATTACGCTCTTAAATGTAAGCTTTAATTATGCTGAATTCTCACCATAGAAACAATCAAACAACCTTTGCACACAATCTTTGCCCATTCTTCTTCATGTTAAGAAACTCAACTCCTCTAACTCCAACGACCTGTTTCTGTACCACAGTACAACCGACATTTCTTTAAACTGAAGTTATCTTGCATCTAAATTGTTTTTAAGACCTGATCCTGGGTAGTAGGGTAAGTAACGAACTATGGTTCATACTTTATAAGAAATAACCCAACACTTTATCCATCTGACTTGATTATTGGATACGAAAGTACTAAGAATATGTTCTTTTAAATAATTTATACATTTTAAAGTTCTTCTGCCTATATATAATTGGTTTAGAACTGCCGGTGATATCCAAAAAGTAGAGCATACAATTTCAAACCGAGACCAACCAGAGAGGAAAAGAGGAAACGTGTTTCTCTGATTGATAGGGTTTCCATCTAACTACTTTACCGTCATTTCATTTTCCCTTTGGACTTGTAAAAAGAAAAGGTCAACCACAAATATGTTTGAATTTCCCACTATGATCCAATTTCATTTATTCCTAGATTCATAAGCATTCACATTACGAAATAATAATAGTATATAGGCTATCTTGCTCTGATGTAGACAAAATGAAGACACAAACATAATAAAATAATACATGGACAAATTAATATGAAGTAAAAGTAAGCAATACAAATTAGCTAGAGATGAACATATTTATTTTAGAAGTCCTTAATAAAATTTTTCATTAGAAAAATGAACATAATCTTCACATGCACTATTATTTGATATTGAAGGTATTAACATGCAAAGAAATTTATAACAACACATAACTTTACGACATCTGCGTAATAAATTTAACGCCAAGTATATTTTCAATACACTATACAGCGAACGGATCAACATTAATTGTAAGAGCATTTTTACAAAGCAGGTTATGCACGCCCGTATAACAACATAGCTAAGCAGTGTCCTCATTATTTTGACACTTAACTATAGCTTTAACCCTTATTTATCACGGAAGATTTACATTGTAAGTTCAAAGTGACAATTGTTAAATGTAATCTATAAACAATATGGAAATTGTAGATGGTTGTTTCATTTTTTATGGTTAATTATAATTCGAATTTAAAAGAAAAACTATTTGGTAACAGATGTCATACATGGAGTCAAGTTACAAGTGAATGAAGAATCCAGACACATTTGTAAGCATTGACTTAACGGCATTTTAGTGTGCCTCCACCTTCACGACCATGACCATTGCAAGATTATGCACCCACCCAGTTGTTGCTAGGTGTGATTAGTTTCATATCTTTTATGCAATTTTGATTGAATTGAATCTACTTGGCTATGCTGTCGTGATTTAATAAATTGGATTTTCATGTGTAATCATTGAGAATCGGAATTCTGGTCTCTATATAAGATAATAGAAGAAAATAATATCTGAAAAATTCTTAAAATTACTTGTTAATTACCATGAGACCCAACAAAATCACATTACACATGTCTATATCACGTGTCGCTTTGATTGTTATACAACACATACGCCTACGTAATGCAAAAGCTTCGTCAGATTTATGTTCATAATGGAACACAAAATCTGTGAATTATATAATAGACAATAGGTAGACCCGTGGCATGAGGACGGCACCAAATCTTTTTGACTTGGAATCAATTACGCAGTCATTTTCTCACCTATAAATACATAGACGTATCTTCCCACTAACGTCAAGTACTCACGTCCCTCCAAGCACTATCTCTCATCCCCCATACCATAGCAATCTAAACCGGCCGTTTTTACTTTCAAGCTTTTCTGTTGATTTATTGATCTGAAAAAATGGGAAGGGCACCTTGTTGCGACAAAAATGGACTGAAGAAAGGCCCGTGGACTCCGGAGGAAGATCATATGCTTATTACTTACATTCAAACGCATGGAGCTGGCAACTGGCGCACCCTCCCCAAGAATGCTGGTATACAGAATCATTAATTGAACTTCTTGTTTGTGTATATATCTGCGAACTTACATCCCTTGATTGATTTTATAGGGCTCCAGAGATGTGGGAAGAGTTGTCGTCTTCGATGGACCAATTATCTGCGCCCTGATATCAAAAGGGGAAGGTTCTCTTTCGAAGAAGAAGAGACAATCATCCAGTTGCACAGTCTTTTGGGGAATAAGTAAGACTCTCAACCATTTGGTTTCAGTTTAAAACTTACGATTTTCAGGACTTAAGATTACGCATAAAAACGACAAAATAATGAAAACCACCCATCTATTTTGAATTTTTGCATTAGACTAACTACTTTATTTTGCAATGGAAGATGGTCTGCCATAGCAGCACGTTTGCCTGGAAGGACCGACAACGAGATAAAAAATTACTGGAACACCCATGTCAGGAAAAGGCTACTTCGAAATGGAATTGATCCTGTGACTCACGCCCCACGTCTGGATCTTCTTGACCTATCCTCCATTCTAAGTTCAGCTTTATGCAGCCAATCTTTTCTGAATCTATCAAGCTTGCTAGGAAACCAAGCACTGCTTAATCCCGGTATTCTAAGCCTAGCCACAGCCATCTCATCACTGAAACAAGAAGACCCAGAGCAGCTTTGGCAACAAATACAAGAAAACCAGCATTGCAGCCCTATGCTTGAAAACCAAATTCCAATGTCGCAACCTAACCAGTCGCATAACCTGGGTCATGAAATTTCTTCCTGCAGTATACCTATTTCTCAGTTTTTAAATCAAACACAGCTGATGCAAGCCAATGTGGAGATGTTTCCTGGAAACACAACAAATTTTACATGTCAGGATACTTTGGAAACCAATATGCCGTCAACATTGAATAACAATTTGACTCCACAAGCAAACTTAGTTTTTTGCAACACAGATCCTACTGTTTATGAACTTAAAGAAAGTTCTAATCTCCATTCCGCACCTAGCAGTGGCTACCAGAATCTGGGTATAGATTCGGTCCTATCAACGCCATTGTCAAGCCCAGCTCAATTGCATTCATCTTCAACACTTGTAAACAGCGGCGGCAGCTCTGAGGATGAGAGAGAAAGCTATTGCAGCAGTTTGTTGAAGTTCGAAAATATAGGGAATTTAAACCTTGAGGACCTCATGTGATGTTGTTTAAGAACTGTTGGAGATATTGTAGGCATTTTACTGATACTTTGTTTTTAAATTAAGGATTTGCAGTTGAATTTCGTGTAAAAATATGTAAAATTCTTAACGTTTCTCCTACAGGGTTTTGTACTATCCCCTAAATATACACCCATACTTGAGCTTTCCCCACTCACTGAAAGCTTCTCTGTGAACCATTGCTTCATTTAATCTGGTGCCTTTGCTGTGATTCCATATTGTTCGAAAATGGACCAATTAGGTTAGTGGAGCAATTAATTAAATTTGATTCATTTTTACGTGGTTCATTTTAAATGCATGTATTTTTACATTCAAGAACATATAATTTTTAGGAGTTAAGTTGAATTAAATAAATTCATTGTATCACATGTATTATGAAGTTTCTTGTACACCTATAAATACCTCATGCACTATTGCATTTGAAACCAAGCCAAGAAGCCAAGAAATCAAAGTGAAGTGAATTTACAAAAGAAGTTTGAGTGTTCCCCCTTCTCTACTTATCTTCTTATTTTCCTACATAGTGGTATCAAGAGCGTAGCTATTTGAAAAATGTCTAATTCTATTATTACAATTCCCAAACTCACGAAAGAGAATTATGATAATTGATGTGTTCTTATGAAGGTAACCCTTGGCTCTTAAGATGCATGGGAGATGGTAGAGCAAGGATATGGAGAACCGGCAAATGAAGAAGTCTTGAATCAAGCTCAAAGGAACAAGTTGCAAAGGAATCATAAAATGGATGAATATGCTCTTAGCATTATTCATGTAATATTAGATGATGAAATGTTTGAAAAAGTGTTAAGTCTAATAAAGGCAAAGCAAGCTTAGGAGATCCTTCAAAATATTCACAAAAGAAGTTGACAAGGTGAAAAAGTTATGGCTTTAAACTTTGAGAGGTGAGTTTGAATCCTTGTAAATGAAGGAGTCTGTTTGAGAGGTGAGTTTGAATCCTTGTAAATGAAGGAGTCTGAATCTATTGACGATTATTTTACAAAATTCTTGAAAAATACCAATTAAAAAAGAAGATATGGTGAACAATTAAAAGATGCTCAAGTAGTAGAGAAAATTATTCGTACTCTTGATTCAAAATTTGATCTTATTGTTGTGACTATTGAACAATCCCAAGATTTTGAAGATATGAACATTAATGAATTATAAGGATCCTTACAATGTAACATCCAATTAACCACGTTTAAAATTGTGATTTATGAGAAAGTACTGAGAAATTAGGAAATGTGCATCATGTTTTAATTAAATATGACATGCACATTTTTGCACATGAATATGATTATACATGCATTGACATTTTCCGGGTATAATTGATTTATAAATGTGATTAAAATGTATCATTAGCATTATTTCGAAATTTTTTGCGACTTTGGGGTACATTTGTACTAGAACAAATGCCAAGTCGTAGGATAAATTGATACATAAAAAATTTGGATGATTAAGCCTAAAATTGAGTGACATTTGGCATAGTTAATTGGTAACAAATGAACTAGTAATTAAGTGACAAATGGATCAATTATTGTGTGACAAGTGTACCAATAATTAGGAGATATATGGATTGATTAACTAGTGACATGTGGCAGCATCTAAAGTAGATTATTGGCAGCATCTTGATTAGGCAAATATAAGACATGCCTTAGGACAAATGTTGTGTTGTAAAGTTGGCACCTAGCATGTTGATGGAGCAAATTTCAGCAGCAATGTTTTTGTTGTTTCTCTCACCTTTCTCCACTGAATTTGCTCCAACTTTCTCATATGTAATTTGCCTTAATCCTAGCCAAATTTTTGCTCCAAAACTAGCTTTTTACCTTACACAAAATAGTCAAGAAAACCAGCTAAAAATTACCTTCATCTTGCTGTCCAAAATCAACATGTTTTTATCATAAGTTTGTGATGAATTTTGCATAGAGACTTGATTTAATCTTAAGTTTGAGCTGAGTTGAAAGCCTAACAAGTAAGTGACAATCTGATCTTCATGATATGTTTAGTACTATGAGAATTATGCCTAACTTGGAATGATATATATGAGATATTGGTGAAGATGTATGCTAGAATGTTATAAACTGAAGAATTTTCATGAATAGACTTCGATATTTTGATTATATCTTGAACTGTAGATCTCCAAATAAGTTGATTATTGATTCAGAATAAATTAGAGACATATGGCTACAATTTTCCTGAAGAAGTCGAATGTTAACTCTATGTCTAAGCATTTCAAAATCTGGATGTAAGTAGAGTTAGGAGTTCTTTTACAATTTAAAATCAGTCTAAACTCTTTTGGTTATAACTTTCGGTATACTGAATCAAATTGTATGATTATGGTGTTATTAGAAACTAGAAACATAGTGGAACAATTGTATTGACGAAAGTCTTACTGAAATACACCATTTTCCTTGTCATAATGATCATGCAAAGTTATCCCGAAAGGGGGTGTTAGCATGAAAATGCTAAGATGTGCTGGAATTTGATAACTGGAATGTTTTTACTGAACATGCTTCGATATTTTGACTATATGTTGATCTGTAGATTTCCAAACGAAATGATTCTTGTTTAAAATTGAACTAGAGACATTTGGATACAAAAGTTAAGGAGAAATTCAATTTGAATACAAATTTTGGTAATTGTGTCAAAAAAATTAATTTTAGCAACAATAAAACTGTCGACAAAATAGAACAATATAATTGACATTGCCAACGGAATTAACATTTTCGTCAGTAATATTAACTAGAAAATTTAGATTACCGATAGGAATAATACTGTCGAAAAAGAAGCATGGGAATCAAATGCGCATGAATCTATTTTGATGTTACTGCTGGAAATTAACAACGGTATATTCCGTCGGTAAATTGGAAAAACTATATGACACCGTGTGCTTGCGATTGAACATTATTAAGTTGAATAAAATGACATCGTTTGTTTTTAACAACAAACAACATCATTTTGAAAACATTATAAGCTCTCGAAATCCCCCCCCACCATCAGCTCTCCTTCTCTGTTCTTCTCCTCCTTGTTGTGACTGTTGCGTCTTCTCTTCCAGTGAGTTGTCGTCTGTCGTCGTCGGCGTGGAGAAACAGTGGTGGTGTGTTGGAAGGGGTAGGCACTGTTGTTGTTTTCTTTTGTTTTCCTTCCCCCACCC
>JAOSBK010000009.1:10787926-10803170 GCA_027568895.1 Erythroxylum shatona | reverse complement strand
GTGAGAGATAAAGTTTTATATATATATATATATATATATATATATATCTTGTGTGTATGTGTGTGTGAACTAGTCTTTGTACCAATTAAAGGTAAGGTTGTGCACTACTAGATCTTTCTAGACCTTGCGTATGAACAAAACTTTCACTTGTTTATCGTTGTTGTTTTGTTTTGACTAAATCATTAAAAAAAGTTAATGAACATTACCATTATATCTAGCAAACTAATAAGACATTAAAAATGGTTATTATTTTTACATAGTCGTATAAACCAATATAACATTAAGTATAAAAATTGATACAACACAAACTAAACAATAATTATTTATTAATGGTATAAAACCACTTCTCTATTATTTTAAACATATTTATATGTCACTAATTATTAATTATATGATATATTATTATATTACTAATTATTAATAAAAATATTATATTATTTATTAATAGGATAAATGAAAATATTACTAATAAATAATAAATGAATCTTCATTAGGTATTAAACCATTTTTATACAATTTGATAATATGTAGTGAGATATAAATATAATAATATAATAAATAATAACTTCTATAATTTCATTTAATAAATTTAAAATAAAAAAGTTAATCATTATTTATTTACAAAATAAAAATTATAAATAAAAATAATTTTTTATTAAATTTTTTATTATTATTATGTAATAAATATAAATTCAATAAAAATTTAATATATCATGAAATTAAATTAATAAACATAATAAAATTTTAGTTGTTAATAATATAAATTAATATTATATATTAAAATTATTACATTTCAAATATGACTAATGATATATAAGCATAATTAATTAATTAAATTAATAAATTAATCTATTTGACACATATTACTTTTATGATTTGTTAACTATTAATTAGTTATAACATGGCTATTGTTTGTTAAATATGTGTTTTGTTGGTTTTTTCAATAAAATTTAATAAAAGGTTGAGAGAATTTTGAATATACATAAAGATTTCTTATGAGATTTTTGAAATGGATAAAATTTAAAGAAAATTGATGAAATAATAAGAACATTTATATTTTTAGTTTTTAGTTTTTAGGTAAAAATGTCAAATCAGACCCTAACATTTTTACCACAATTTAATTTAATTTAAAGTCAAATGTTTAGACACATTTAAAAAGAATCTTAATATTCTACAAATGTTCCAATTGAACCTTAACTTACTTTCTTTGTTAATCTTCACTTATAAAAAGCATATGTGATATTTTTTTAGGCCTATAGGCAGATGTTTATCATATATGAAAAGTGGGACCAAAAGATGATTAAAAAAACTCTCTCTCTCTCACCTTAAGATTTCTTATTTGCTCCGTGTTTGTCAACCCCTAACTACTAGCAGTCCTATTTTTAACATGAACTATATTGTTAATGGGAGCATAGGATTGATTGGTCCTCGAACCAAACTCAAGAACTAAATTGATATTACTTGAGTCTTGATTATGAAAAAATTGTGAAGCATTAAGGTGAGGAGCAAGAGAAGCACCAACATTCAAAAGATAATGGCTCACAAACTCTGATTGGCATGCTTATTAAAAAGCTTATGTGATCAAACATTGAGGAAATTGACTTCTATCGTTGGTTACTAATAAAGGATGATGATCAACAATCCTGCGCTTATGCATTGTTTTTTCTTGTTGTTTCAAGGAAAGGCAACATTTTTAGAAATTTAACAAGTTTGGAAAGAGTTATGGTTGATTGTTATGATATTAGTTAATTCACTTATGCACAAAGAAAATGTCTACATATTATAGAATGCCTTTAAAGACTCCAAATTTTATCATCCAAGTGGTTAAAATTATATTTCAAGCTAAGAGTATCATATTTTTACCATATATTTAATGAAAAACATAATCTTACACCCACAATTTTCTTGAATCATTTCTTTAAAGTGGATGGATTGAATGCTCAAGGCATGAAATTTCATTACCATACTAATTTTTACATGTTATTTACTTTAAAAGATCAAGAATAAATGCATTAAGAAATATATATATACATTATACTTTTACATCAAAGAACAATAAACTCTTTTATATGTACTCTATAAATATGGAAAACACACCTATAAATGGCGAGTGAAATTTTCCTTCCTTAGCCTTGTGAAATTCATATGTAAAGTATCTTTTAAGGATGAGCATCTAAATGAGAAAAGGTCATAAAGAGATCAGTTTCCCTTATCATAGTTTAAAGTAACCTATACCATTGTTATAGGTTCTGTATCATATTGGCCAATATAGGCCAAACGTACCATACCAATTGGAAATTGATATAGTACCATGATATTTGGTACTAGGGGTCCATTTGAATCAATACTAGTCAGTATCACCTAAATATTTGACTAAATTACAAATCTATGAAAATTTAAGGGGCTCAATCGAAATTTTACAAAATTTAACCCCAACATTAAACCTACCCCCTGATCAACCAACCCAGTTCCCACCCATACTCCCTACTACTATCCCATACCTCATTGCGCTCTCCTCTTAACCTACTGTCCCGATTACTAACGTAACTTTCATCGTTGCACCACTACACCAATGGCGACTACACTCATCACACCAACCTTCACCATCGCACCTGTAGCATCCTATAATCCCATGTCAAGGGTTAGAACCCTAGAATAGTGTACATGAGAGATGTTAATGAGAAATTAGGAAATGCATTTCATGCTCATGCATCAATTAGCATACATACACAGGAATTTGATAATTACACATATTACATTAACTGTACATGCACTCATTTGACAATTATCAGTTATAGTTGATCTTAATTGATTTATAAATGTGATTATGATGTGAATAGTGAATATTTTGTCTTGAAAATTGAATTGGAGAGTATATTATTGATTTAGAATTTTTGGTAAATTTTGGAATATTTTTTAAAATTATGAGTATTTTTAGACTAAAAAATGCCAAGTAGCAAGGTAATTGATAAATGATGGTAGAAATAATAGTCAAATGGCAGTGAAAATTTTTATAAATGACATTGGGGTTTAATGACATATGTTATAGAAAATTGGGAGACAATTGGAGTAGAAATTAGAGACAAATGGACTAATTGAAAAAGACCAAGGAGAGATCAAAAGAAACTTGTCACTTGCCACAACATATACCATAACCCACAAAACTCTCCAAAGTGAAAGACTATCTTCTCTTTAATTGATCTTTCACTTTATTAATTACTTCACCTCTTGTTAATATCTCTTCTCATCTTCTTCGATCTTCTTCACCTACAATCCTTTCTTTCTGCCCTATCAACATAAGCCTTGCTCTTAGCCTTCTTTGCTACTCTCATTTGTATTGTCTTCTTCTTCATTTTCCAAAAACAAAATCTTAATCTACCCACCTTCATGTTGATGATCGTGTGAGGTATGGAAAGCTAGGTTTCATATAATTTTGAAAGAGTTGGAGTTTTATCAAGTATCATATATTGTTCTTCATGATTTGTTAGATAAAACATGCATGAAGATAGTTAGAGGTTACATGATCACAAACTCGTGTTTTATATTTGTTGGAACGTGGTTAAAGAAATGAACACATTGGTCTCTTGTTTTTATGTTTATGATGATTAATGTTTCATGAGTTGTTATCAAGATGAGTTTAAAATAGAAAGATCATTGATAATGGTGTAGGAAAAAGGTGCACAAATTTAATGATGAATATCTATGTACATAAATGTTCTATTTTTGGTGTTATGATTGAACATAGAATATGACTTGTTTGTGATTGAAATTGAGCCAAAATTGAAGTAGGAGTGGAGAGGAGATAGTGAGGACATAAGCTAGAAATGATAGACTAGGCAAAAGAGATGAACTAGGATGAAAATGATGATGATGTGTGCTGGAATATGCTAGATGGAGTGTTTTCACAAAATATGCATCTGTATTTTAGCCATATCTTGATCTGTACATATCCAAATGGGATGATTTTAAGTTTGGAGTAAACTAAAGAGAAATGGATATATTTTCTATGGAGAAATTGAATTTAAGTTCTGTCTTTAAGAGTTTCAAAATTTGTCTTTAAATTGAGTATTGTGTGCTGTCATGGTTTGGGAATAGTCTGTAGCATTTTGAGTATAATTTTCAGAATACTGAACAAACTACATGAAATTGGTGTCATTAGAAACTTAAGACATGAGGGAATAATTGTTTAGAAAATATCTCATTTTCTTTTTCAAAATGGCCATGCAGAATTGATCTAAAAATATTTTTTGGAAAGAAGCTGGAGTGAAGCTTGAGTTGATCATTAGGTAATGCACGATTGTGACAGAAAGGAATCATCAGGGTAGTGCATGATCATTCACAAGCATGATTGTGACAGAGAGGAACGTCAGGCAGTTGCACAATCATGCACAAGCATGATTGTCACGACTCAGTACTACATCGGGCACATGACAACTGCTACATACCCAGGCTAAGGATACTCACGGTACCCCTAACCCTACTATACAAGGCTAACTGAATATCCTTTGAAAACATTTGGACAGCACAATGACTGTATTTTGAAAATCTCAAAACTTAATTAAAATAACCATAAATCAATTTTAAACACATTTCTATATTCAGATTAAAACTCTACTGCAACTTTTGGACTTTTAAATCCACTCAAGAGCAATCTCAATAGCAGTACAAAAGGTTTACACATAAGACCATTTACATACCATAAGACAACCAAAAGTTAATTTACAAAATTATAAAGCATATAAACATAACCAACTTAATAAAAAAAATAGTTCATAAGCCACTATACAATAAAAGTACAAATAGAGACTACCCACGTACGATAATGCCCAAAAAATGTCAAAAAAACTACACGATGTACTCAGAGTTTCAAGCTCACCAAATTAACTTGCATGGTTGGAAGGTCGAGGGGGTGAGTACATTGTGTACTCAGTGTGCAAGAAAAACATATATGGAAAATAGAACTCAATACACACCAAGATTGTGTAAATAACCTATGAAGTGAACATACATGATATAGAAACATATAAGCCTAGCCTATGACTCAAAGTGTAATGGTTAGGAACCACAAAGGCCTAACCTATTAATCACTCATCCGATGAACATAGGTTCCAATTCCAGTACACAAAATCATAAAAAAATATCATATGTATAAATCAAATCTCATAAAAAAACAAATCTCAGAATAAGTCAAAACAATCATGTGTGTCACCACTAGTCGGCTAAACTAGTGTGCACACCCACTGATTCCCTGTGTTGGCTAGACTTTTATCCATGGTGAGTCTGGACTATAGTCGACAAGAGCGTCATAACCTTAAGTGATGACCTTATCAGTGACTAGACCCTAAGTATGGAATCACGTGCAAGTCTCTTAGAAGGTATCGATGCAGGGACTTAACTTTTATGTACCAACGTTAAGGGTACAAGGTTGTTTAATCTGTTGTACCTAACATACGATTAACCAATCGTTACCTCACCACATAAAAATCATATAAAAATATTAAGTACAAGAATCAAGTAAGGAACCATGTCTTTATTTATCGGTCCAACCAATAAAATGGAGCCATGCTATAGTTCTAAGCCAAAAAAGAACGAATACATACAGCATACATGACTTGGTTATGCATTGTAAGTTCCAAAACATTATTTCATCCAATAAAAGTCATCTTTTACACTCCAAATGCAAAGTTGTTCAAAAATGTAGTTTCAGAAAATAAAACATTGTCATTTGCACTTCAAATGCAGGTATGTTGAAAATAATATAATTTCTCAAAATAAGTAATAAAAACATCAATTGCACTCTAAGTGTAAAGAGTTATTCAAAACAATATTGTTTATTACTTACACAAGTATACTAGCATCCGTTTGAGATTCAATTCTACTATGCATTACCTAGGTTCAAAATTCACATACAAGTCATCATGCTTATCTTGGGATGTCCTAATCCCATATGAGAGATATGGTTTTCCCAACTCACCTCAAAAGAAGGTGTACACTCTCTTGACTTCAATAATCCTCGATACAAGCTCCTTGATCCACAACTCTCGAGCCTTTATACATACAACTATACAACGTATTTGGTAATCAAACATATATCTCATATTTATACACCACCATAACCAAATTCATCCCTAATCAATCATTGTAAATGTTATTCTAACATATGTCAATAGGCCAATAACTCACTTACTAATTAAGCTCAATGTCTCCTCAACCATCAAGCTAACCTAACCTTATAAGCAATGTTTACATTCTTTTCTTCTTAATGTTCCTTTATCAACAAGTTTTCTTCTTTTAATCATAACTCTCTCTACAAAGATCCAAATGTCATTATTCCTATGCCCCTTGTAACTAGACTTCCATTAGTAATAATATATTTAAAAATTACATAAATAGCATCTCCCTTTAAAAAATAATCTCCATCAAAATTATATCCTGTTTCTAGTAAGAAACAGAATGGCAACCAATCCTCAAGCCTCAATAAAATCATTATCAATACATCATCTAACAAAACCATTTCACATAAGCATTAATAAGACATCAATAATAATTTTTCATGTTTTATACTTTCACTAACGAACTCTAAGGTCCTCAAAAATCAGGAAATAATACAAGGCTCCTACATAGGGGTCTATCACAGGTAGTATTAGGGAAATAAGAATAACTTGAGCTCTAGTCAGTATTTTGTCAAGCCAGTTTCACAGAGGTCATGTTAAGACTATATCTAGAACTTTCTTTCTTTGAGTTTCTCCAAATTCGTGCTTTAAGAATATGAAAGACAGGTAGAAAGAGAAAGATGAAATTGAAACCAAATTTCAACTTACGTTGATAACTTCTTTTCTTCACCTCTTCTCTTCCCCTTTTCTCTCCTTCTCTTCTCATTTTCATTTTTCTACCTCTTCTAACCTTATGGTTGACCTTCACTCTCACTTCTATTGCCTTTTTCATCCATTTTCTTTAGAAAATTCAAAAAGATCAAACTAATATATATGTCACCACTCCATTGGTCCATGTGTCACCATTCTATTAGTATATATGTTACCCTTGTATTGGTCCATATGTTACTATTCTATTGGTCCATATGTCACTTACTTTAGACTCCATATATCACTCATTTAATCCTCTATATGTCACTACTTGTAAGGCTACACATGTCACCAATTGTAAGGCTACACATGTCACCAATTGTAAGGCTATATATGCCACCATTTGTAAAGCTACATATGTCGCAAGTATAAAGTACCATTTATCTCAAACTTAAAGGGCCACTTGTTGCAATTATACTCAAGCCACTTGTCATCTATTTAACTGATCCATTTGTTACTTGTTCTTAATGCCACATATCACCATTTGATAGGCCTAATCAACCTAAATTCCTATATATCAATTTGTCTTGCTCTTTAATAATTTTCTTAAACTAGATGCACATATCACCTCATCAATTACACAATTGTAAAAATAAATTCCCAATTCACTAATTATAATCCATCAATTTATGTTTTTGGTAAATCAAAATGTAAATCATTGGGAATGCACGTTCATATAACGTTCATTTTCGTTCCATACCCCATAATATGTCAATTGAGTGCATATACTATCTTGCAGTGTTTTCTAAATCATGATTCATATGTGTATAAGAATATCATGCATGTTCTTAAAAGAAATAACTCATGTGACTCAATCTAACAGTTTAATCTCTACCAAATTTCATTGTCATCTAAATTCACTAGGAAAGGATTGATAAATGGTTGATTGAGGAATTTAGGAAAATCAACTTTTGCAACATATAATTTATGAATGATCATAAGATATGAATTAAAGAAATATATGAGATTGTCATTGAGTATTTATGAAAATGTGCAAATTAGTAATGTGAAAATGTGCAAGGCAATAGCTATCTGGAACATAGTGTGAGTAACCTAGATGGTCTCACATTGATTATAGTTTTTTTAATTCTGAATTGAATTATTATGTGAATGTGATTGTGTTGATT
The DNA here is from genome assembly GCA_027568895.1 of Erythroxylum shatona. Lineage (NCBI taxonomy): Eukaryota > Viridiplantae > Streptophyta > Magnoliopsida > Malpighiales > Erythroxylaceae > Erythroxylum > Erythroxylum shatona. The sequence goes on along the minus strand of JAOSBK010000009.1, from coordinate 10,795,180 downwards.
CTGTACATTGACTATCCAAGGCATTTGATGCATGAATAACATATTGGAAGTGCTTATTGAATGTGAATTTGACTAAATAAGTGATTCTCAATGTCTATGTTGAATGTTGAACTAAGGTCCGATGACAAATGTGAATGAGATTGTGATTGTGAGTATGAATGTGTAACATTAAGCACATTTGATTGTCTGAATACATGTAATGCATTTCATTATATGAATGCATGAATAGATAAAGGCTATTATGACCAAAGTAGCCACCAAAAAAGAGCTTAAAGCTTAGAAAGTGATTAAGAGCCAAAGGGTCACTATGTATAATGAGCCCTGTATCCCTAATGGATAAGGGACAGTTGTTAATAAGCTCAGTATCTACAATAGATACAGGACAGTTACAGGTACTCGGTCACAACAATAATAATTGGAAATGACTCTTATGAGCATTGCATATAAAATTGATATGTATGTTTCAAATGATCAAAATGAAATTGCTCTGAATGTGAAATATGAAATAAATGATCAAAGTGATATTGATGCTATATGATTATTATTGAAATGATGTGAATTACATGATTACATGAACTATATGTGTTATGTGTCATGCATTATGAGTGACCCATCGATGATGGGTGGCTCGTTGAGTTTGCAAAACTCATCAAAAATTACAACTTTGACATTTTAGGTTTGAAAGAGGTTACTAGTGACAGAGAGACTCTAAAAGAAGTATAGTTTTTGTACTTTTGGATTGAAGAAATGTATCAAAGGTCGGTCAGTTGAGACTGAGGGATCTAGATAGAATTTTTATATAGTTCCTCTTTCATGTAGCATGTAGCATATTTTTGTAATAGAGCTATGGTCTCTTATAGCTCTTTGATGTTTTATATAAGGATGAAGTATGTAATGCTAAAATGTATTTTTAGTTTTATGAAATGAAAATGAGGAATTGGGTTTTTAAATAGTGTGATAATTATCTTTTAAATGATGATGTCATGATTAAGTTAGTGACGTGACTGCTCTAGCATGCCACCCTTGTAGGGTACGTACTCGCATAGCTGGTAGGATGTCGAGTATGTGTCCTATAAGAGTGGGGTGCTACAATTCTGGGTATTAGAGCATGGTTTGGCATCCATAGGGATAGATTAAGCATATAGACATGATATATAGTGAGAAACTTAAATAGTATTCGCTATTATTGTCTATTATAGGTTATTTACCATAAATGATCAAGTAGGATAATCAGCTTACCTAGAATCAGTAGGAGCCAGTAAAGAATCTTCTATATATTGACTTGAGAGAATGCCTCTGAGGATTCCTAAGAGAAGGAAAAGGAGGTATGATAATGTGAGAAAGCAAGAGGCTGTGGACTTCTATGGAAGTGCAGACCCTACAGAGGCTGAAGGATGGCTAGAGAGAACAAAGAGAATCTTTGATCAGATGTACTATGAGTCAGACGAGAAGTTTGACTATGTAGTTTCCTTACTACAAGGCTTAGCATACCAATGGTGAAAAACTATTGTAGGCAGTACCACCAGGCCTTGTAATCTGAAGTAGGAAGACTTTCTGAAGGTCTTCAAGGAGAACTACATGCCCAAGATCTACCTGGACAGAAAGATGAAGGAATGTCTGGACCTGAAATAGGGCAATTTATCCGTGGTAGAATATGAGATCAAGTTCAATAAATTGATGGGGTATGCTATAGCCTTGATTCCTACTAAAGAAGACAAGTGTAAGAGATTTGAAGATGGTTTGAACATAGAGATTAGCACAAGACTGGCAATCACAAACTTAAGTAGTTTCTCTGAGTTGAGAGCTGCCTCGACCATAATTGAGTAGCTATGGAGAGAGGGATAAGCAGAGTATAGGCAGGAGTCTAGAATGAAGAGGCCTAGTGAATTTCAAGTTAGTTCTAGAAGAAGGTTTAGTAAGGGCCAAAATAGATCTTTTCGACCATGGCTAAATTAAGATAGTCAGGGTTTAGACAGAGGGGTAGCTTTACATAGTCTGGTAGTGGAAGAGGTGCAGTAGCGAGTCAGTTACCAAATTGTGAGCATTGTGGGAAGAAGCATAGTGGTGAGTGCTAGAAACTATCTAGAGCTTGCCTTCGATGTGGTTCATTTGAGCATTAGATTAGAGATTGTTCTGTTGTATTTGGAACACCGTCTGGAAGAAGAGGAGGAGGAGTAACTAAAACTACTGTCCAACAAAGCCGAACTAGTGGGTCTAGATAGAGAGGTCGTGGTAGAAGCAAAATGAGCTTTGGGAGTGCTACTATGAGGACTAAGGTGCGAAGCAACCAACCGTAGTCTCAAGCCCAAGTCTATACAATGACTAGACAAGAGAATTAGAATACTCCAAATGTCATTACAGGTGTGTTGCTTATTTTTACTTATAAAGATTTTACATTGCTAGATCATGGATCTATGCATTCTTTCATTGCATCGCATCTGGCTTCTAGGTTGTATTGTGATAGAGAACTATTGAAACATGGATTGGAGGTGAGTACACCGATAAGTAGTACTATAATAATAGGAGAAGTCTATAAGAGGTGTTTAATTTGAATTGATCAGGCAGAATTGGAGGCAAATTTGATTGTACTACAGTTAAAAGAGATAGATATTATCCTAGGCATGGATTGGCTCACTACTCATAGGGCTATTATGAATTGCTGTACTAAGGAGGTGATATTAGAATCTCTTAATCAGCCGAGAGCAATGTTTTGAAGTATTATTCAAGTAATGGCAGCTAGATTGATCTCATTCATGAGTGCTTTGAGTTTGATGCAAGGGGGATGTGCGGCTTATTTGACCCACGCCATCGATACTCAAACTAAGCAAAATGTGTAGGACATTTCTATTGTTAGGAAATTCCTAGATGTGTTTCCCGCTGAGTTATCTGGCTTACCTCCAGATCAGGAAGCAAAATTCACAATCAATCTAGTTCCAGGTGCTACTCTTATATCTATTCCTCCATATAGGATGGCACCTAATTATTAAAGTTGTTCAAAAAGGGTTTCATTAGACCCAGTTTATCACCCTGGGGAGCTCTAGTCTTATTTATAAAGAAGAATGATGGAACTCTGAGACTGTGCATCAATTATAGGCAACTGAATCGAGTAATAGTGAAGAACAAGTATCCATTACCTAGAACTAATGATTTTCTTGATCAGTTGCAAGGAGCTCAGGCTTTCACTAAGTTGGACTTGAGATCTGGGTACCATCAATTGAAGCTAGCAGAGGCTGATGTACTAAAAAGTATATTTAGGAGTAGGTATGGACACTTTGATTTTTTAGTAATATCGTTTGGGTTAACTAATGCCCCAACTACATTTATGGCTTTAATAAATAAGGTGTTTCAGTCTTACTTGGATCATTTTGTAATTGTGTTTATCGATGACATCTTAGTGTACTCAAAAAACATAGAAGAGCATGACGAGCACTTGAGAGTAATCTTACAGATTATGAGGGATAAACATCTATATGCCAAATTCAATAAGTTCAAATTTTGGATAGATCAAGTAGTGTTTCTAGGTCACATAGCGACTAGAGAAGGCATAAAAGTGGATCCAAAGATGATAAAGGCAGTAATGAAGTGGGAAGCTCCAAAGAATATATCAAAAATTTGGTGTTTCCCAGGATTGGTCGGATATTATCTGAGGTTTGTCGAGGGGTTCTCATTGATCTCAACAACTCTGACTAAACTTCTGAGGAAGAATGAACTTTTCAGATGGAATGACAATTATCAGAAGAGTTTTGAGGAGCTGAAGCATCGGTTGACTATGACACCTATGTTAACTATTCCATTGGGAATTAGAGGATATGTACTATACAGTGGTGCTTCACATCAAGGATTGGGATGTGTACTAATGCAATATGGTAAAGTGATAGCCTATGCTTGAGATAATTAAGGTTTCATGAGATAAATTATCCAGTACATGATTTAGAGCTTGCTGCAGCTGCTTTTGCTTTAAAGATATAGAGACACTATCTGTATGGAGAGACATTCCAGATATATACTAATCATAAGAGCTTGAGGTATCTGTTGAGTCAGAAGGAATTAAAGACAAGATAGAGGAGATGGATAGAGTTATTGAAACTCTATAACTATATGATTTAGTATCATCTGGGAAAAGCTAATGTAGTGGTTGATGTTTTGAGTGGAAAATCAAATAGCAGTGTAGCTCAAATTCAGTTATCGAGGTTACTAAGCTTAGTTCAATTGAGAGCCTTGAAATTTGAGTTCAACCTAGCCTAGAATGAGGCATTGATTGTTACATTGAAGCTGAGACTGATGTTGTATGACAGAACATGAAAAGTTCAAAGAAAAGATCATGAAATGGTGAAGCTTATTGAGAAGTTGAAAATGAATCCAGGTTCTATATTTGAGATAAGATATTAGACATTATGGTTAAAGCAGAGTTTATGTGTGCCTAACATTGATAATCTGAGGAAAGAAATTTTGGATGAAGCTCATATAGGGACTTATGCTATGCATCATGGCACCACCAAGATGTATAACACGCTAAAGCAATATTTCTGGTGGCCAGGGATGAAGAAGCAAGTAGTGGAGTATGTTGCTAAATGTTTAACTTACCAGCAGATTAAGGTTGAGCGTCAAGCTGCAGTTGGGAAACCACATTCGATGCTTATTCTAGAATGGAAATGGGAGCGAATTATGATGGATTTCGTTATAGGATTGCCAAAGACTCCAAGGCAATATAATGATATATGGGTTATGGTGGACCGATTGACAAAATTAACCCATTTCTTACCTGTGAGAGAAACTAACTCACTAGACTAGTTAGCCCGAAGGTATGTTAATGAGATAGCTAGACAACATGGAGTTCCAGTGTCGATTGTATCAGACAGAGATCCTATATTTACTTCAAGATTTTGGAAGAGCTTACAGTCAGCTATGGGTATAAATTTAAAATTCAGTACTGCATTTCATCCTCAATAGATGTACAGAGTGAGAGGACAATCAAGACTATTGAGGATATGCTCAGGGCATGTGTATTGGAGTTTCAAGGAGCATGGGATCAATACATAGCTTTAATTGAGTTTACATATAATAACCACTATCATAGTAGTATCGGAATGGCACCGTATGAGGCATTGTATATCAGGAAATGTTGACTGCCTCTGTATTAGGATGAAAAGGGTTTCAAAATGGTAGAAGGCCCAAAACTAATTCAAGATATTGTGGATAAGGTGTAACTGCTCCAAAGTCAAATTAAAGTAGCTCAAGATAGATAAAAAAAAAGCTATATAGACCAGTACTAAAAGGGATATGGAATACAGTGTAGGAGACAAAGTGTTTATGAGAGTATCGTCTTAGCAAGGGGTGCTGAGGTTTAGTAAAAAGGGCTCAACTTATGAGATCATTGAGAGGATAGGACCATTGGAATACAAGTTAGCTTTACCATATGAGATATCTCTGTTACACAATGTATTTCATGTGAGTATGCTTACAAGATACCGATCTGATCCAATGCACGTGTTATCAGCTCAAAAGATCGAAATAGCTAGTAACTTATGTTAAGGAGCTAATCAAGATAATGGGATGTCAAACAAAACAGCAGAGAACCAACTAATTCCATTGGTGAAAGTTCTTTAGAAGAATCACTCGAGTGAGGAAGCAAATTGGGAAACAGAGGAGCATATGAGGAGACAATACCCCCACTTGTTCAAACAATCAGGTAAGAAATTTGTGGACCAAATGTCATAAGGAGACGAGAATTATAGCATCCCGTTATCCCATGTTAAGGTTTAAAACCCTAGAATAGTGTATATGAGAGATATTAATGAGAAATTAGGAAATGCATTTTAAGTTCATGCATCAATTAGCATATATACAAATGAATTTGATAATTGCACATATTATAATGACTATACATGCACTCATTTGACAATTATCAGGTATAGTTGATCTTAAATGATTTATAAATGTGATTATGATGTGAATAGTGAATATTTTGTCTTGAAAATTGATTTGGAGAGTATAATTATTGATTTAGAATTTTTGGTGAAACTTGGAATATTTTCTAAAATTATGAGTATTTTTGGACTAGGAAAAATGCCAAGTGGCAAGACAACTGATAAATGGTAGTAGAAATAAGAGTTAAATGGCAGTGGAAATTTTTATAAATGACATTGGGGTTTAATGACATATGTCATAGAAAATTAGGAGATAATTGGAGTAAAAATTAGAGACAAATGGACTAGTTAATTAAAAGACCAAGGAGATATTATAAGAAAGTGACATGTGGCAACTGATTAGTGTCACTTGCCACACCACATGCCATAACCAACGAAACTCTCCCAAGTGAAAGACTGTCTTCTCTTTAATTGATCTTTCACTTTATTAATTACTTCACCTCTTATTAATATCTATTCTCATCTTCTTCGATCTTCTTCACCTACGATCCTCTTTTTCTGCCCTATTAATATAAACCTTGCTCTCTCCCTTCTTTGCTACTCTCATTTTGATTGTCTTCTTCATTTTCCCAAAAAAAATCTTAATCAACCCACCTTCATATTGATGATCGTGTGAGCCATGGAAAGCTAGGGTTGACATGATATTGAAGATTTGGGGTTTTATCAAGTAAGCATCATCTTGTTCTTCATGATTTGTTGGATAAAACATGTATGAAGATAGTTAGAGGTTACATGATCATAAAATGGTGTTTTATATATGTTGGAACATGGTTAAAGAAATGAACACATTAGTGTCTTATTTTTGTGTTTATGATGATTAATGTTTTAAGTGTTGTTGTAAAAATGAGTTTGAAATAGAAAGATCATTGATAATGGTGTAGGAAAAAGGTGCCGAAATTTAGTGATGAATATATATGTATGTAAATGTTCTATTTTTGGTTTTATGATCAAACATAGAATATGAGTTGTCTGTGATTAAAATTAAGTTGAAATGGAAGTAGTAATGGAGAGGAGATAGTGAGGACATAAGCTAGAAATGATAGACTAAGAAAAAGAGATGAACTAGGATGAAATGATGATCATAAGTGTATATTTGCGTGTGCTCGGCTTGGAGGTCACTTGTCGCACGGATTTAGTCTGAATTGGAGTAAGTGGACTTCATAAAAGTTGTAGCTTGTTTGTCAATCTTTCCGACGCTATAAATTATGGAATTTTTGGATGTGGGAATTGGAAGATATGAATTTTGAAAATTTGGAGTTTGTTTAGGTGATGTTTAACAGGGCAGTAACTTTGACTAGGTTTTTGACCCCTTTAGAGATGGAATTGA
>JAOSBK010000009.1:10762807-10787826 GCA_027568895.1 Erythroxylum shatona | reverse complement strand
TTCAAAATTTTCTTTTTATTTATTCATTCTAATTTCCTCATTTTCATGTCACTTGACACTTCAAAATTTCAAGGAAAGTACGGGGTCCAACATTTAGTTTATTGTTGAATGATGTAATGATAAAAATGAGTTATATAAAATATATATGTATATTGTGTAATTGTATATATTTAATACTTGAATTGTTAGTTTTTGACTTACTGGTGAATTGTGTTGGACGAAATTGAATTATGTAGTGTAGGTTAACTCTTGATTTTGTAGTTAACTTGAGTAAGAAACTAAGAACGCTGATTAATATTGTTGAATGAAAGATTGATTAAAGTTAGGAATTAGGATTTTAGAAACAATGTTGATTAAAAATTAGTTAAGAAAACAAAATAATTATAAACATTACAAATTTAAATATATAAGTAAACAAAATAGACTAGTTCATAGATGAATTATATGATTACGTAAAAAAGGTTGTAGGGTTATAGTTATGAGTTATGGTTGAAGTTGAATAGGCTATAGTTATAAGTAAATATCTTTAGTTTATGGTTAAATGACGTAATCATACAAAATGAGTTATATAAGATGTATATGTTTTTGTGTTAATTTTGACTTTTGAGTTAAACAATACATAATTTGTGATAGTAATTGATGACAAAATTATGTGTTCTTTATATGGATATGAAGTTATTAAATTAATTTTGATATATGTCTTAATTTATTTTCATAGATAAGTGGAAGGAAGTTTAAGTACTGATAATTCAACCATTTTAGGAAGATTCAATGATCCAACTTTAGCTATTTTAGATTTGTTCTTAGAATAAAGGACTATACCATTTTTTCTTTTGTAGTAAGCATTTGAAAGGTGGAGGAATTACCATATTAAAGAAACCTTTGGTTAGGTCAAAGGTGAGGTGGAGCCTGGTAAAAAAGTGAGTCGTGATGTGAAATGGGAAATAAAAACTTTGCTTTAAGAGTATCAGGAAGAGAAAGATAAAAGGTAAAGACTGAATTTCTTTTGTTGGTGCTCAGGATGGCAGCGGAAATGTTGAAGGTGTTAGTATTCCTACCTAATATGAAGGGAATGTTGCACCTGATGCTAGGAAAAGAAGAAGTGTTTAATTTTTGGCACCATAAACAACTCTTGGAGCTCATCCTTCAATCTGTAGTGCTTTATAATCTAGAGAAGCATATCATAATGTGGATATGGCAATGGTTAGATGGTGGTATGATTCACCTAGGATACAAACCTCCTTCAATTGATGACTATAGAGTTAAACTTCTGAGTAGCTTTATTTATGAAATAAAGAGTTATTTGGGTCAAAGAAGAATGACTTGGGCTACTTTTTGGTGTTCAATTATGTGTGATGGTTGGATATATAGAAGATATAAGCCTATTATTAATTTTTTGGTTTATTTTCCAAAGCAAACAATGTTTTTTAGATCTATTGATGCATCTAGACTAATACTCTATTTGAATATTTGATGAAGTTTTGAATGAAGTTGTGCTAGAAAATATTATTCAATTCATTACCGAAAATGATTCTACTTATAAAGAAATTGGAAGAAGATGCAAAGCAAGTATAATTCTTTTTATGGACTCTTATACATTGCATTTACTTGACGTTGGAAAATATAAGGGATGCTAAGTATTTTCCTATAATTGATGATACTATGTCGAAAACAAAAAAGATGGTCAAGTTCATCTATAATAATGAATGAGTCTTGAATTTAATGAGGAAGGATTTCACCAATGGTAGGAATTTATTTCATCTTGCTATTATATGATTTGGATCTGATTTCTTATCACTTCAGTGTTTTATTATGATGAAGAAAGAGTTGAGACAAATATTTACAAGTGATAAGTGGGTTACACCTCAGCATGCTAAGTCTAACATTGGATTGGAGGTTTATAGAATTATACTTAAAGATAATGAATTTTGGTACAAAAGTCAATTTGTCATCCGAGTTTATAAGTGATATGTGCGTAATTGATTGTACATTTATTCCATAACACTTAGTGATTAATGATATGAAATGTTTAAGAAACTAATTTTGGTTCATATTTGGTTTTAGGTACAATTTGGAAGTATAAGAGCTAAAGTGAGTTAAAAGAAAATTCTTTAAGCCATCTTCTTGAGATTCACACTCAATTTTCTTCATGAACAAGAAGGAGGAGGATTAGAGTGAAGAGGAGACAAGAAAAAGCCAAAAAATGAAGAATATATGATGCAGTTCAAAAGTCACAGCCATGCATCAACATTCACAGTGGTGCATCAACAATCATGGCCGTGAATCAAGAGTTACATCCACGCATCAACATTCACGAGCGTGACTCAAAGTGCACAATTGTGAATTTTCGTGATCTGGTCCAGAAACTTAATTTATTCTGAATAACACATTTGGGTGTATCCACATTGTGTTTATTTTTCTCTCTTTCAAAACTGTTTATGTTATTTTATGTTTTTTGGTAAATCAGTAATTTAAATAAATTAAAAGTAGTTATGTATAAGCCATAAGTTTGCCTAGGAGGCAAATCTCTTACCAATACCAAAAGGAATAGACTTACCTAAGAATATGAGGAACTCTACAAAAATTGTTCCTAATGAGCCGAAACATACCACAACAACTAGCCTATACATATCTACTAACCAAGATGACCTTGTAGGAATGTAAATCTTAACCAGTAACATATACATTTACAGATTAACATAGTAAAGTAATAAATTAAAAGGCTAATCGTTTCTGCTACAAAACCAGAAATTCAAGTCAACACTTCATGAGTTAAAGTTTCTTAACTATGTTCTTCCATTTTATTGAAAGGGTGGGATCTTCTTTGCTTAAATATAGAGGATGATAAGGTATAATCCTTTTCCCCTACTTCTTGTATCCATCTTGTCCCTAACAGCTTGATCCTAAGTATGAGATCTCCATTGTATGCTCACTTAATTCTCAGCCATCCTTCCTTAACAAAAACTGTAAAAACTGCTTCTGATTCTTTAAGAAACCAACAGAGGAGTAGGGATTAGTCTCCTACTGTTAAGAATTGGAATTATTTGGAAAACAAAACATTAGAGAAAATAATCCTTACCAATATTTACCTTCCCTTGATTTTTGAGCTAGGAAGTTCCATAACTTGGAAGACCACTCTAGTGTTTAAGTTCCTAACTTCCACAGCTTTTTCTTTGAATGTTCAGTGGATTCTTTTGGACCAAAGGTTATAAACAATCACATAGAGGAAAATGAGGAGAAGGATGAGGTCAATATTTATGTAGTTTAAGGGGTGGTTAAAATAGCTTAGAAGGGCTTGAAGATTAATCAGATTTGACAAGTGGATCTAAAAATGTTCTAGACAATGTGTCCATATTGTTTTTGAGTAAGAACACTCAAAGAATAGATGGTCAATAGAGTCATTATCCAAGAAACACAAGGAGTAGTGATTTGGGACATATGAGAAGAGAAGTTTATGTTTATTGAGTTGGGTATTTTGTAAGAATGATCTGAATGTGTTCATTGGAATTTTTTATGTAAACCCATTGCTAGAAACTTCAACGCAATATGTAATCATTGTATTTTGTGTTCATTAATAGCTAATAATGATGTCAAATAACTAGGGATAACATAACCTTGGTTAAATGACCCAAGCTTATATGAATGTTGCCTTGATTAATTTGTTTTCTGAACTCGTAATATGGCTGTCTGACTAAATCTGGAGAGCTTATTCTAGATTATTCAATAGTTAGGACTAGTTAAAGAGTTTGTTTTAACCAAATAAGACCTAAGGAAAAACTGAGGTTAATAGACCTTAGTTTTAATCTATGATTAATTGTGCTAGGAGAGGTATGAGAATAATAACTCAATGAAGTAAGTTTAATTGTGAGTAGGTAGAGAATGGACCCATGACTAGATCCTTAATGCATACATCACTTTTCTCAGTTTTATGTTGTTTGATTTAATTTGATTTCAATGGTTTAGTTTCACTTTATTTTCTTATCTGAAATCAAACCCAAACACGACTTCTTTTCATTTAAAAAGCTTTACATATACTCTCTGTGGAATCGACCTAGATTCATGACTAGCTATAGTTTTAATTCTAGTTATTTTGTATAGCTTTCTGATGCACTACCAAAATTTTGCATTATTTTTTAGGAGTATAGTGCTCTAATTTTTGTCTTAATTTTAATTGGTGTTTTGTATATATTTATTTCTAATTATCTTTTACATTTGTTTCTTTATCTTTTAACATTTTTTTTAGTTAGTATATAAAAAGAACACAATGAAGGGAGTATGTCATTGCTAGATATTATCAATGTTATTGATAGAAAATTTTCCTATAACTCATATTCTCAATCCCAAATCTAAGATTGGCATGATCATACGAACTTAGTTATGGATGGATGGCCAATAAGACTTCTTCCTAGATGAGCAACAGGATACCCAACAATTCTCACATATACTAGAAGCCTCTGATTCCAACTCAGGTATATCTTTGAAAGATTTATTTATGTCTCTTACTATTATTACTCTACAATTTTAGCAGGATACAAGTTATAGAATCCAAAACTTGGTAAGTTAGATGGGTTAGCTGATGCAAGCTATCAACTGCTTAGCATCATAAAGCAGAGAGATGCAACCATCTTAACCAGAGGTGTACCCAAGGAATGTTAGTGTGGAAACCATACGAAGTAGAGATGAGGTTGAGAATCTTGAGAGGACTACTTAAGGAATTGCTAGTGAAAAAGAAGTGGAGAAGCAACTCGAAGGAGAAAAGAATATATCATTTAGCTCAAAGGTGAGTATTAAGTCCATAATTATTATTAAGACTAACCCTTCACCTTTACCTAGTAGATTAGAGAAATTAAACAAGGAAGAAAAGGATGTAGAGATATTCAAAGTATTTCAAGAGTGTGGAGATTAAGAGTTTGAAGATAGGGAAGACATTGAATATGAGAGGTCATCGACGTAGGCCCTATCCTGACGAACCTCGAGTGGAGAAAGCACAAACTGTGACACCTAAAGATCATAAGTTTTTCACGTTATGAGGAAAAACAAGGAGCCGATCTAACAACAATAAATTAACATGCTTCTTAGGAGGTAACCTAAGGGAAGTTTATTTCTTTTCCTTTACATTTTTGCATTTCTTTCTTATATGCATGTGTTTTTTAAGTTTATTTGTTTCTTAAGTATTTTCATAATTTCAAACATAAAGAGAGAAAATCAATAAATCAAACAAAATTTTTCTCTTTTTCTATTGCTTTTAAGATTATATAGTCATATTTAGAGAGTGAATTGACTAGAAAAATCCATGGTAACTTAAACATGTACTTTTACTCTTATGATAGGTCAATATGCACTATCTTTAAAAAAGTAGTGACTAGTGGTAGAAACATGCCAGTGAGATTTTGAGCATTCATAGACTGACACTTCCATATTAGTCTCATTGTCTTTTGTTTATGTGTGACCTTCATGGTATGTACATCCTTACTTTGGTTTGATTTTCTATTTGAGACTACATCTTTATCACATGCACTAATATGGAAATGATATAGTCATTCTTTGTTTCACAAGTTACATTAGCCAAATAGCCTATCTTTTGATATGAATTTTCCCTTTTTTAAGCCCCTTTGAGCTTTACTAGCCTTTCTTTTCGTGCCAACCACATTACATGCTTTAAACCTAACCAAATGTCCTACCCAAACCTTAAAACTAGTGGAGCATTTGTTAATTGGTAATGATTGTGGATGCACAAAAGTATAAATTTGGGGTTGTGCATATATATGGGTTGGTTATAGTAATTGGAATGTCATTTTATCTCTTGTCAATTGATCAATTCATAAATTTTATAGCTGAAAGAACTTAAAGGACATTGTTTAGTGATATAATTTTAAGTCTTGGAGAACATATAAAAGCAATCACCTTAAGGAATGAGAAAGAGTTGATTAATAGTATAAAGGAAGAGCTAATTGATGATATGGACAAGGAAAATTGATATATGCTTAATTGATTATACATTTATTCTATAAAACTTAGTGATTAATGCTATGAAATGTTTAAGAAACTCATTATGGTTCATATTTTTTTTAGTTAATATTTGGAAGCAAAAGAGCTAAAGTGAGTTGAAAGAACATTCTTTGAGCTATCTTTTTTAGATTCACACTCAATTCTCTTTATAGAACAAGAAGAAGAATGATTAGAGCAAAGAGGAGATAAGAAAATGCCATAAAATGAAGAGTATAAGATACAATTCAAGAGTCACAATCATGATTGAAGAGTCACGGGCATGAATTAAGATGCATGGCCATAACTTAAGATGCACTACCATAACTCAAGATTCACGACCCTGAATTTTGTGACCTGGGTGCCCAAAACCTAATTTTTAATATAAATAGAATATATGATGACAAAAAGAATATGAATCATTTTTGAAGCAAAATGAGGGTAGAGCACACAAATTTTGGAGATTCAAGGAAGGCTAAGCTTCCCTAACCTAGTTAGAGGTGAAATCGGTGCCAAAGACATGTTTTAGGCATCCCTCCATTGTGTTTTTTGTTCTTTCTTGCTTAGGGATTGATTATGTTATCCTATGTTTATCATTTGGGTGTTGTGTAAGAATGATTAGATGCTCTATTTGATTGTTTTTATATAAACCCATTGCTAGAATCTTGAATACAATATGCAATCATTGTGTTTCAATTCATTTGTGGAAACTAATGGTGTTAAATCATTGGGGATAATGTAACATAGGTTAAATGACTAAAACTTGCGTGATTACTACCTATATTGATATGTTTTCCTTTTTTGTAATATGGTTGTCCGTCTAAATCTAAAGAGCTTGTTTTAGATTGTTTAATAGCTAAGTTTAGTTAAAGAGCTTGTTTTAATTAAATAGTAGGAAGACTGAGTTTAACAAAGCTTGTTGCTATCCTATGATTAATAGTTGCTAGAAGAGGTATGAAAATAACAAAACAATGAAATATGCTTATTCATATGTAGGTGGAGATTGAACCAATCACCAGACCCTAATGCATTCATCACTTTTCTCATTTTTATATTGTTTTATTTAATTTTCCTTTGTTAGTTTAATTTCATTTCATTTTGTTATTCGAAAACCTACGAACCCCCTAATATCCTCAACATCAATTCGTTTTATTATAAAAGCTTTACACACACTCTCTATGGGATAGACTTAGACTCATTACTAGCTATAGTTTTAAGTCTAGTTATTTTAGGTAGTATTATGATGCGCTACCAAATTTTGGCTCCATTGTCGAGGAGTATGATGCTTTAGTCTTTTATTTCAATTGGTGTTTTGTGTATATATATTTTATAACCAATTTTTTCAGTTATTTTTTGAACTTTTCACTTTTTGTTTATTATTGTGTGTAAAGAGGACACATAGAAGGGAGTAAGTCACTGCTAGATGTTATTAATGCTCTTAATAGAAATTTTTTCTATAACTCATATTCCAAATCCTATAGCCATGTTTGGAATGATCATATGAACATTAGTTATGGAGGGGATAGCCAAACAAAATTACTTTTTAAATGATCTGCAGCATGTACGATAATTCTTACATATACCAGGAGCCTCTGATTCCAACTCTGGTACATTTTTGGAAGATTTAGTTATGTCTCTTGCTACTAATACTTTGCAATTTCAACAAGATATAAGTTCTAGAATCTAGAACTTGGTAAGTTAGATGGGTCAGCTGACAGTGCTATCAACTGCCTAGCATCATAAAGTGGGAGACGCTATGATCTCAACTTAAGGAGTACCCAAGGAAAGTTAGTGCAGATACCATGCAAAGTGGAGATAACCTTGAGAATCTTGAGAGGACTACGTAAGGAATTGCTTGTGCAGAAGAAGTGGAAAAGGAGCTTGCGAGAGACAAGGATATATCATTTAGCTCGAAGGTGAGTATTGAGTCCATAATTATTGTTAAAACTAACCCTTTACCTTTACCTAGTAGATAAGAGAAATTGGATAAGGAAGAAAATGATGAAGATATATTTGAAATATTTCAAGAGTGCTAGGACTCAGTAGAGATTAAGAGTGTTCAGATAGGGAAAATGATGAATATGAGTGATCATCAACTTAGGCCCTATCTAAAAGAAACTCAAGTGGAGAAAGCATAAACTATGACATTTAAAGATGATAATTTTGTCATGTGATGAGGAAAATAAGGAGTCGAGCTAGCGATAATAAACAAAGGTGCTACGAGGCAACCTAAAGGAAGTTTATTTCTTTTTTTACATTTTTGCATTTGTTTGAATATGAATGTTTGTTTTTAAGTTTGTTTGTTTCTTACGTGCTTTTAAATTTTCAAACAAAAAGAGAGATAATCAAACAAACAAATAAACATTTTCTTTTTTTATTACTTTTAAGACTATATAGTCATAATTAGAGAGTGAATTGACGAGAAAAATTCATGAGAATTTAAGCACGTACTTTCACTATTGTGATTGATCAATACGCATTATCTTTAGAAGAGTAGTGACTAGTGGTAGACACAAGCCAGTGATATTTTGAGCCTTTATAGACTAACACATCTGTAGCGGTCTCGTTGTCTTTTTTTTTTGGATGACCTTCATGACATATACATCCTGGCTTTGTTTTGATTTTCTATTCGAGACCCCTGTTTTATCATATGCATTAATATGGAAATGATATTAGAATTCTTTATTTCAGAAGTTACATTAGTCAAATAGCTTGCCTTTTAATATGAATTTTCCTTTTTTTAAGCTCCCTTGAGCTTTATTTACCTTTTCCTTTTATGCTAACCACATTACATGCCTTAAACCTAACCAAATGTCCTACCCAAGCTTTAAAACTAGTGGAGTATTTATTAATTGTGGATGATTGTGGATGCACAAAAGTATTAGTGTAGGGGTGTGCATATATATAGGTTGGTTATAATTTTTGGAATGTAATTTCATCTCTTATCAATGAATTCCAAATGTTAATGTAGCTTCGTTCAATTTATATCAAAAAAGAGAAAACAAAAAAGAAAGAAAATAGAAAAGAAAAATATGTTTAAATAAAAGTATCATATAGGAGATGGGATTGTTTTAAAAATTTATTAATGATTAGTTTCTCCTCTAAAGTTGTATGGAATGGGTGATTTGAATATGATTCATATGAGGTAAATGTTGTTTTAAAGGATCGCTCCTTATAGTTTTAATATATTGTTATCATCGATTTTTATAAGTGATCCCTTCTAATTGGTTATGCTTCACATGGTTTATGGTCTGAGGGCTTAAATCTAAGATGTGAAACATATTCTTTGCATTCTTTATAGTTGATGTACATAATTTTGAGTGAATGTTGGTTTTTGTGCTTGATCTTATATTGAGTGTTTTTCTTGTTTCACTAGCTTTGATGGCTTTTTATACTACATCACCCAAATGCATCTCACCTTAAACTTTGCCCAAATTTCAACCTTAAAAAGTACTTTGATTCATGATGATGTGTGTGAATCTTAGTGGTGAAGAAATGAAATGATATGCAAAGTTGTAGAATGTCATGATCATGAATGGTGTTTGAGTGTACGGAAGGATCAATGCTATTGACACACACTTTGCCCAAATCTATTATCAGATTGCTTAGTTTTTGAAGGAAATTATTATTGATTGATCATGAGTAAAGGCATTGGATGTTGAGCTCTTGCTATGGTTTTAGAAGTTATTTATCTTTTCTAATGATTATTTACTCATAGAAAATATGGAAAATGAGTAAGTGTATTAGTTTGTGACTTTGATATTGATGTTTTGCCTGAGGATGGACGAAAGCTAAGTATGGGAGAACTTGATACGCTCTTAATTGAATATACATTGATTCCATAAAAATTTAGTGATTAATTTTATAAAATGTTTAAGAAACTCATTTTGGTTCATTTTTGGTTTTAGTTACACTTTGGAAGCATTAGAGCTAAAGTGGGTTGAAAGAAAACTCTTTAAGCCATCTTTTGAGATTTACACTTAGTTGTCTTCATAGAATAAGAAGGAGAAGGATTAGAGCAATGAGGAGACAAGAAAATGTCATAAAATGAAGAGTATAAGATGCAATGGAAGAGTCACAACCATGTTTTAAGATGCACGGCCATTACTTAAAAGTCACGATCGTGACTTTTGTGACCTGGGTGCCTAAAGCCCAATTTGTAGTATAAATGGAACATTTGACAGCAAAAAGAACATGGATCATTTATGAATCATATCGAGAGGAAAATGAGGGACAAAGCATGCATATTTTGGAGACCCATGGAGTGGTAAGCTTCCCTAACCCATTTCGGAGGTTAAATCGACGCTGAAGACATGTTTTGGGCATCCTCTATTATGTTTGTTGTTCTTTGTCTCTTAGGGAATGATTATGTTTTCCTATGTTTATCATTTGGGTGTTGTGTAAGAATGATTGAATGCTCTATTTAATTGTTTTTATGTAAACCCATTGCTAAAATCTTGAATACAATATGTAATCATTGTGTTTGCATTCATTTATGGCAACTAATGTGTTCAATCATTAGTGATAACATAACATCGATTAAATGATCCAAGCTTGCATGGTTATTGCCTAGATTGATTTGTTTTCCTTGTTTGTAATGCGACTGTTTGATTAAATCTAGAGAGCTTGTTCTAGGTTGTTCGATATCTAGGTATAATTAAAGAGCTTGTTTTAATTGAACACGACCTAAGGGAAGACCGAGGTTAACATAGATTGTTGTTAACCTATAGTTAATAGTTGCTAGGAGAGTTAAGAGAATAACAAAACAATGAAATATGCTTATTTGTGTGTAGGTCAAGATTGAACCGATGATCGGATCCCTAATGTATTCATCAATTTTTGCATTTTTATGTTGTTTGCTTTAATTTGCTTTTGTTAGTTTCATGTCATTTCATTTTTGTTATTCGAAAGCCAATCAGACCCCTCCAAATATCCTAAACACCAATTCATCTCATTATAAAAGCTTTACACACACTCTTTGTGAGATCAACCTAAAGTTTTACTATTTCATGTAATATTAGTGGTGTTTTCATAAATAAGGTAGTAGCAAACTTAAGGGATATTATTATTATGTCATACTAAAGAAATTAGAGTTAGGAGAAACAAAACTTACTAATATGAGAATGAAATTGTAGAAAAATCAATTAGAATTATTCTTAGAGATATTAGAGAGAATATTTTGATTAAAATGTATAGGTTTACATTCCTATATCGTATAACTATTATATCCTTGAAATGGGAAAGGATAATAAAGAATCACTAATCTTAGTTAGGACTTTCCTTGTAAAAATGTCATAATTAGGAAAGATAAACCCATTCACAACCTCACTAACAAAGCTACCATAAACCTGTTAAGGAGTAAGAGTTGCACGGTTGATTGGTTCAAAACTGTCTGGTGTAAGGCTTTTACACCTCGAATCTCTTTAATCCTCTATTTGGCAATTAAAAATAAGTTGAATATCATTGACTAAATGCTTGTCTTACACTTTGATAAAATTTGTCCATTGTGCTTGATACATAGGCAATAAGGAATCATCTCATCTTTGAATGCTCTTTCAATAAGAATATTTAGGATCATATCACCATGAAATCTCTATGGTTCAACTTAGGGGTCTCACTTCCAGACATTTTACAATGAATATCTAACCAAACTATCTACATGAAAGTAAAACAACTGATACACAATGTTGCATTAGGACTTTGTGTCCGCATTTTATGGATAGGGAGAAAACTCAGACGGTTTGCCAACAAATATTTTTATAAGGAAAACCTAAAGTATATGATGCTCACTAAATTTAAGGAGCTCATTTTGTTGAAAAATCTGAATCAAAATTGTAGCTCAAGCACAATATCTTCGCTGCATCTATAGTGAAGCACTTACAATTATGTTTACTCATCTAGTTGTTTGTCTCTAATCCTTACCTTATAATGCAAGCTTGTCAAGAGTAACATACCACTACTATAGAGTATATGTCCAAACATCGAAAGGACATCTAAGAACGTACCTTGTGAGAATGACATGTTAGAGTAATCATATTCACTTATTATGGCATCACAGAAACATAAGTATTTTAAGGATCAACTTTTCCCATTTCATTAACAAAACATAACTTACATTGTAGCATTACATTTCACACTCCATATATTTACATTACAAAAACATATGTGAGTTCACTGTTTTATACAAAATTTTCTACATAAAATGAGAAACGAAACAAACACATTCTATCTAAACTCCTCAGATATCAGTTGACTAGACCTTTGAGCCATTTCTTCTTCCTAAAATTAATAATACTAGACTTCAACTAGATTGCTTTAAAAGTTAGATCTCTTCAATACCTAAACATTAACGTTGCAATTTTGATGAGTTTTGCAAACTCAGTGAGTGAACCATCATCGATGTGCTCACTTAAATCAAAACACAAACATCACAAGTATATAACCAAATTCACAAGTATGTTACATTATTCAGAATCAAACCCCATATATCACATCATTCAGTTTTGTATACCAATTCACAATATAGATATATATCATATTTCAACAAGCACATTATATATAAACATTTCAGATAATCATTTCATAATAATTCAATCATTCATATCATCATCATGTACAAAAACATTGCATATCTCTATATCAATACAATTCAGTAATTCTTCACAATCATTCACCTGATACATGTAATGATATATTAATGCACATGATATTCCACTTTCAATATTATTATTTTGTGACCGAGTGCCTATTTACTGTCCCTATTTTTTATAGGTACTAGGGTCATTTTAGATACTATCCTATACCTCTTTGTCGATATTGGGGTCATTAATAACTAAGCTTGTGGCTCTTTATGCACATTTCTAAGTTTAAGCTCTTTTCAGACTGGTCACTCCAGTCATAACTCCTTTATCTGATCATGCATATTCATGTGATGGAATGCATCGTTTCACATAATATGCTATTAATAACTTTCATTCAAAGTGGACAATCACTTATCATATTCATCGAATCTAAGTCCGACATTCAACATACAGTTGAGAACACATTTCATATTTCACATTCAATTTGAAAACACTTCCAATACAATCTCAAATATCAAAATCGTTGAACCAACAATGTCTAGAATATCACAATCATATCAATAACAGTTTAATATTTGAAGGTTAATAAAACAATTCAAACATAATGAGAAAATCTCTAGGTTAACTCACAGTGCACCCTAGATAGCTATTACCTTGACAATCTTGCAATATTTAGATGTGAATGCTTAATTTGTGCTTTTATATCATGCAATACATACATATTTATACATTACTAACTTGTTTAATCAAATAAGTACTCAATCATACATATGTATATGTGTTATGTTCATTGCAAGTTCAGTTGACTATCTCGGGTATGTATCCTTATTCACAAGTCTTGATCATTCATTCATTATAGCTTGTATTTATCTAGTTTGTAATTAGGTTATGCCTTAGGTAAGTTTGATTACTTTAAATTCATCAATCATACATTCATCAATCATTTCCTAGCGTTATATATTCACACAATTTCTCAATTTTCATTCAATCATACCTAATTCATTACCTATATCCTTTGGATCATATTTGCATTCATAAGAACATCTTTATACCATTAACAACTCATACTTTCCAAATTCAAATACATTGATATTAAACAATCCATTACTTAACTTACAACATCAATTAATAACCTGAACTTATCAGCAACTATCTAGGTTCATTTCAAGCCCCAATTATGTCCAATTGCACCTAAATAAAGTAACTTATCCTTTTATGGTGTAAATATCACACAAAACTGAACTTTTCTCACTTCCATGCATTGCCCATGATTGTGGGAAGGAGCTAATGTAGCTCTCACGATCGTGGGATGAGTGAACAAAAGCTTTGCCATCTTTTTCCTTCAATTTTTTCTAGCTTTTAACATCTTCATAACAAATTCAACACATCTTCATCCTAGTCCATTACTTATACTCAATTATATCTTAATTATATGTCAATTCCTCGTCAATTCCATATCCAATTCCAATTCATATCATTCAGTTGGTAGCTTACAATTTATGGTCTTTCATGCATCAAAATCAAAACAAAAGCTAATATTCATTTAATCATACATGTAGTTCCCATCTCAAGATCACTATATTAACACCTTTCTTTAACATAAATTCACCTTCATCATACCTCAAACCCTAATCCAATTCATCTATGAAACAACTTATAACCTACATTTTTTAAACATAAAAAATTAGGCATAAAAGTATCCAAGTTCATGTATTAATTTCCAACACAATTCATCATTAACATTATATACAATTCACCAGCAATTCAATCATAACAACCCTTCTATTATAACATGCCTTAAATATCAATCTTTGACTTACTTTTCTAGCTCAAAGTTCCACCTTAAAGATCAAGGTAATTCAGCTCTCTATGCATACAAAATCATCACAAATTCAAGGTGGGAATTGGATGGTTTTTGGCTAGGATCAAAAACTAAAACAATAACAATTATATTATGATTCTTTATCTAACTTTGTGGGGGTAAAAGCATGGATTTTGGTGAAGCCATTTAGCAAGACTTAAACCAAAAATGCAGAGCTATGAGATGAATGTAGGTTTTGGTGGAGAACGTGAAAAGTGAAGAAGAAAAACAACAGAAACTTTTCCAACATTTGTTTAGTTTAACTACATGCAAGGTGTGACTATCTTAGATTAACATATATCCTTAAGCATGCTAGCCACTTATACTCTTCATAATCCATCAAATGTTACCTAGTTATTAGTCCATTTGTCACTCATTCATTGCTACCATTTGTCAATTAATTACATATGCCAAATGTGACTCATTTATCTATGCCAAATGTCACTCAACTATAGGCTTAGTTATCCTAATTTTCCATGTCAACTTGTCTTGGCACTTCGCATTTTTCCTAGTCTAAATGTACATTTTAATTCATCAAATTTCCAATTGTAACAATAAATTCCAAGTTTACTACTTATAATCCATGAAACCAAAATTCAAGACATAAACAATACACAATTCATATCATGATCATTTTAAACCTTTCATGCCTAGGAATATGTCAATTGAGTGCATCTATTATCTGTGCAATTTGTACTAATTCATAATTTATGTGTGTATGCTAATGATATGTATGTGAATGAAATTCATTTCATGAACTCGTAATGATATGACTCGTGCAAAATTCTAAGGCTCTAACCCTTACTATGGAAAATCGACTATTACATCAAGGGTACTCCCCTACATTTTATATTTATTTTGTAAAACACTCTATATTTATTATTTAATTCCATTTCTTTTTCAAAAAAATGTTGCAATTATAATCTAAGGAATATAAATTAATGCTTAAGTTTAGAGATGAAGAAGTTGTCTTCTTAATATCATATGAAAATAACCAACTAGCACTTTCTATGATCAAGAACATGGGAGTAGAAGCACACTACTCTAAAATTTAATTAAGTTTAAGAAGAAAGTTTAGTTAAAATACTTCTAATGTAACACTCCACTCTCACAAAACATATACCCGATATCCTGAGTGACGTCCAAGTACGTACACCATAAGGGTGGCATGCTAGAATAGTTAATCGATCGAAATTCATCACAAATTTTTCAAAACATCACATGTATAAAGGAAAAATCAATAATGGAACTTTGGACCCATTTTGTTCGTAAACATTTTCAAACATAATATTACAACCATTACACAACTCATCAAAATTTCACTAGTCACTTGGGCCCATTTTAGATACAAAACATTTTAGTCATGAAGTTATTACATTATAAAATCATTTATATACACATTGTAAAAGTACTTATGAATACATAGTTTGATACAAAAATAAAGAAATACAAATATAGATGCGAACTAATCCTGACCTCTATCTCTTACTCAAATGTAGTGGCTAGACTCCCATTTGTCTAACAGGATAACTCCTCTAAGTCTGAAAAATAATGTTGCAAATTTAGGGTGAGTTTTGTGAACTCATTGAGTGGATCATCCTCAATAGCTCACTCAATCACATAACACATCAATTTATATAATCACATAATTCACATCACTTCATCAATTCATCATGTTGAGTCATATACATTTCATTTTCACCTAAAACATATATCAAATTTAGAAATTAATCAAACTATTTAAATCATACATATCAGGTGCATATGTAGTGCTCATAAAACTCACTTTCAATTTGTTATTGTTGTGACCAAGTGCTTATAACTATCTTATATCCATTGTGGATACCAGGCTCACTGATAACTATCCCGTATCTGTTGGGGATACCAAGCTCATTATACTTAGTGAGCCTTTGGCTCTTAATCACATTCTAAGCTTTAAGCTCTTTTTCACTTTCTGAGCTTTAAACTCTTTTCCGGTGCCTACTCCAGTCACAACAACCTTTATGGTGTCATGCATTCATGTAATGGAATGCATCAATCACATAAGATCACATTTCATTTCACTTTCACATTCATTTTCACATGCCATTGGACCTTGGTCCGACATTCAACATTTAAGTTGAGAAAAAACATAGTTAGTCTAATTCACATTCAATGAGAACTTCCAACATTATTCATGCATCAAACGCCTTAGACATTTAATGTCCAGAGTAAGTACCATAACATTCACATAAACATTCAATACAGAATTTAAACAAAACTTTCATTTAAAGTAAGACCATCTAGGTCGACTCACAGTACGCTCCAGATTAACATTAACTTCCATGATCTAGAAACGTCTGGATGCGAACAATTTATACTGTATATCAACATTATGCAATACACACATTGCATACACATTATTAATTGCACAATTACATAAACATTCAGTTGTACACATATATGTCATGTATAATGTATACTCAATTTGACTATTCCAAGTATGTTTCCTTAATCATCTCTTTTAATTAATGAAACCTTACCATTCGTATGTGTATAACTTATTCTTAGGTTTACACCTTAAGAAAACTTGATTATTCTAATATTATAATTCAATTACTCGTCATCTCTTTTCTAACAGTATATGCTCTCATGAAATCAAATTCTTATTCACCTTTACTTAATACATATAGTTCTTCTCTTTTGAATCACAACTAGTATCATATGAACAACTTCATTCCCATTATATTCATGCCTTTGGTACTTTGATATCAACAATTCATTCACTAAGTTATAACATCATTAATCCATCATTCTAGTTTTTCTCAAATTTTCATATCAATTTTTCATGATCATTAAGACAAGAAAAATTGAGCATTTTGGCAATAATATAAAATTTTTCCTCTATGTCTTAACTTTCTAATGACACCATAATCATACAATTTGATTTAGTATTCTGAAAGTTATACTCAAAATACTTCGGACTATTCTTAAACTTTAATAGCAATCTGTACTCAACTTCAAGACATATTTTGGAACTTTTAGACATAGAACTAAAATTTTATTTCTTCAATAAATTTGTATCCATATTTCTCTAGTTCAATCTAGATCAAAAATCATCTCAATTGGATATATAAAGATCAAAATATGGCCAAAATACTGAAGCATGTTCAATGGAAACACTCCACTTATCATATTCCAGCACACTTCATCATTTTCATCCTAATTTCATCAATCAATCTTTTCTGAATGAATTTAGATGGCCATAAACTTTTGTTGAGAGAAAGAAAAATGTGTTAGGAGTTTGTTTGTTCAAATTTCACGTCATTTGGAGGTCGGAAGAAGAAGTTATGATCAAAATAGTAAAGGATGTTCAAAACTGTCAATATCAGTATGCCTTCATTGTCACGATCGTGCAATTCCATTTGATAGCGCAATGTCACAATCGTCCTCGTTCATGATCGTGCATTGAAAAACACATCACCAATGTCACGATCATGCTTGTGCACAATCATGCACTGTCTTATTTTTGCCTTTCTAGATTCACGAACTATTGCTTTTTCTTCTCTTTTTTCTCTCATTTGCTTAATCTGCCATCTCTAAATTATATCCTCACTATTTCCTCTTCATTCCTACTTTCATTTCAAGTTAATACCATTCAAAAACAAATCATGATCTAAAATTGATCATTAACCAAAAACAGAAAAAAATACATATACCTATTCATCATCAATTTTCTGCACATATGTTTTACTCCATTATCACTT
Source organism: Erythroxylum shatona (assembly GCA_027568895.1). Classification (NCBI taxonomy): domain Eukaryota; kingdom Viridiplantae; phylum Streptophyta; class Magnoliopsida; order Malpighiales; family Erythroxylaceae; genus Erythroxylum; species Erythroxylum shatona. The sequence continues at coordinate 10,769,653 of JAOSBK010000009.1, read as the reverse complement.
TCATTCCATTTCTAAACTATCACCTTAATTCATCTCACTTCAAGACACCATAGTATTCTTTTTCATTGGCCTCAAAATTGTTTTTAACTCAAAATCATCTCAACGCCAAATCATACATTATTGTTCATAAATCATAGAAAAGCAAGATATAAACACATTCATTCCCTTATGATCATTTTATCACCAACTATCATCGTACATGCTTCATTCAACAAATCAAGAAGGGTAGTGCTTAAGACTTACATATTTAAGCTTCAAGATCTTCAAACTCTTCACGTTTTCTCTTAACCCTAGCTTTCTTTTCTCACTCTTGAATCATCATTAAAGGGTGACAAGGTAGGGTCCTTAGTAAGAAATGAAGAAGACAATGAAACAGTAGTAGTAAATGAAAGGTGAAAGCATGCTTCAACGTGGATGGGTGAGAAGTGAGTTTCGGGGATGAAGACAAATAAAGAAGATGAAAAACAAAATTGAAGAGAGAGCATAAACATGAAGGATAAAGCAAAGATGGTCTTTCAAACGTAAATAACATGGGTTTAAAAGCTTGGTGGGTGTCATGACACTTATCACTCAAAAATCAATTAGCATCTTTTACTAATGGTACTCAATACCATTAATCTCTAGCCCATTTGTCACCTAATTCCTAACCCAATTTTCAATGACATTCATGATTAAATTTTAATGTCATTTATAAAAATTTACACTGCCATTTGACTCTTATTTCTACTACTATTCATCAATTATTTTGCCACTTGGCATTTTTCCTAATACAAAAATGCTTAGTTTCTAGAAATTTCTAATATTTCATCAAAAATTCTAATCCACTATTTATACACTCCAACTCAATTTTTAAGACACATAATCCATAATCCACATTATAATCACATTTATAGATTAATTATACTATAAAAATGTCAATGAGTGTATGTACAGTCATTTTAACGTGTAAAAATTGATATTCATTTGTGTGTGTGTGTGTGTGTGTGTGTGTGTGTGTGTGTGGCTATATTATGCATAAGTATGAAATGCACTTTTCTAATCTCTCATACCTATTTTCTCAATTACAGAAATCTAGGGTTCTAACTCTTAGTATGGAAATGGGATGTTACATCTAAAGATGTTCTTATTAGGTTATAACCTAATTGTTCTTCTTTTAAAACTATAATTTTTATTTTGAATGATCTTCTCTTATGCACATTTTAGTTATATTTATTTTATAATTATTTTTTTCTAAATAAGTGTATATGTTTCCATTTTGTTATGGTTGTTTATTATTTCAAGCTTTTAGTTTTATATTTATTAAGCAAAGGAAGGAAAACATAAATGTAAGGAGGAATTTCAAGAGCATTAAGGTTTGAAAACCTAATAAATATAAAAGAAAAGTTCTCATATCAAGTACTTGAATGATGAATATAGCCTGGGACATGTCTATATTCTAGAATGTGTTAACATATAGGCTTTCTAGAAAAATCCATGGCCTAATAAACTTTCATATCCTAGATTATACCTATATCTAAAATTGAACTAATAGTTAAAAAAGATCTACATTCTTAGAAACACATGTTTCCTAAACCATGTCTAAAAATTTGCTTTTGTCCAAAATTTCTATAGTCTAGGACTATTATGTTATTTTACTGTAAATGCATAGGTAACTATACGTAGTATCAGCAAGAATGGGCAATACTATGAGGAATAGGGCTAAGTACTAACTATTCACAAACTTAATTATCTATTCAATCTACTATAATTAATTAAAGAAGGAAAATAAAATAATCACTTAGAATGCCAAAGAAAAGTAATAATCAAGAGGAAAATAATCAATAAAATAACTAGATTTAAGTAAGGACTTCCCTAAGACTTCACTAGATTCAAGTTCACTCTGATTTAATAAACTCCTACTTTCTTATACCAATATAAGTTCCTAAGTTAGATCAGATTCTGTTTTAAGTGTTTCTGTGTTGAACACGCTTAAAAATAATACCTAATTCTGCAAAACTAAATTTTTAGTAGTGGCTAGAAAGGAGATTGTGTGATTAGCTTTTATAATGAATAGTTGTATAGGATTGGGGGTTTTTCGTTGAATTCAACTAATGTAATAAATTAAAACTAAACTATGGAAGACAAATTAAATCAAATAATATAAAATTGCAAGGATTAGTGAATAGGTTTTGAATCCAATTTATGGTTCAATCTCGACCTTTATGAATGTGTATAATCAATAATCATGTTCTTCTCATACCTCTCTTTGAAACTATTAAATGTAGATTAACAACAACCTCTGTTAATCCCATTTTTCCCTTAGGTTTTATTGAATTAAAACAAACTCTTTAAATAGGTTTAGCTATCAAACAACCTGAAATAAATTTTCCAAATTTAGTGTGACAACTGCATTATAGATTAGGAAATAGGTTACTCTAAGCAACAACTATGTAAGCTCAAGTCATTTAACCTATGTTATGTTATCCCTTATGATGCCCGACAATTAGTTTATTACATTTGAATCAGATTTACAAAAATGACATATTGCAATATGGATTTTGGCATTAAACCCATACATAAACAATCTAGTAGGCCTATCTAAATCATTCATACATAAATCCTAAACTTTAGATACAAAATAACATATTCAATTCTAAAAGAGAGTGATGTTTGTTTAATTATTTATACATTCACTTCTTCACACTTACTAAGTATTATTGTGAAATGCTTAAGATACTCATTTTAGTTCATATTTGGTGTTAGGTATAATTTGGAAGCATAAAAGCTAAAATGAGTTAAGAGCATACTCCTTGAGCCAAAATATTGATCTCCAAACTCAATTATCTTTATGGAACAAGAAGGAGAAGGATTAGGGTGAGGGTTGGGTAAGATATTACAAGAAGAAGAATATTTTAGAAAAATTGAAAGATACATAGCCGTTCGTATACTTATTCAATCATGTAGACATTCAGAAGATAATTTTGGACTTATAAGTTTAGATACACAGCCATGTATCCAATGGCGTATCTTCAAGAGTTTCAAATTTTTTTAACTCTTATAATTTGATACACGACCATGTAACAAACCGTGTATATGACCAGAAACCTAATTTTTCATATAAATAGAACATGTTGATGACAAAAAAGAGGAGAATCATCTTGGGACTTTGTGAAGGGCATAAAACTTACTCTTTTAACATTCATGGGGGATAAGATTCTTCAATCCAGTTTGGAGGTGAAATCAATGCCTAAGATCACAATTAAGCATATCTTTTTATTATTTTATGTTGAATCCCTCTCTTTATAGATTGTTATGGTTGTTCTATGTCTATCGATTTAGGTATTGTAAAGATGATCTAAACGTGTACATTGGATTGTTTATGTGAAAACCAATGCTAGAATCTTCAATACAATATATAATCATTGTGCTTTAGATTCGTTTGTAGCTACTAATGATGGTGAATCATTAGGAACAAGTTAACATAGGTTGAACAACCTAAACTCGTTTGTTTACTACTTAGATTGGTTTGTTTTCCTTATTTGTAATACAGCTATCCAATTGACCCTAGAGAGCTTGTTCTAAGTTGCTCAATAGTTAAGTTTAATTAAAGACCTTGTTTTAATTAAACATGACCTAAGAGAAAACCAATATTAATGGAACTTTTTGTTAACCTACAACTAGTAGTTCTAAGTGAAAATTATAACAATGAAATATGTTTTAATTGTGTGTAGGTTGAGATTGATCCGATAACTAGATTTTAAACACATTTCATCAGTTTTGACTATTTTCTATAATTTTTTTCCTTAGTTTAATTTTACTTTGATTTTTTAATTGCATTCAACCAAAGCCCCCTTTTTATCTTACAATTCTCTTTTAAGTAACTCACACTTAACCCTCTTAATCTATATTATTATCGAATCATACATTTCAACTTTTGAATTTTAATGCATGAATCAAATAATTGAGTCTTCCATTTTCTCTCCTTCAATTTAATCAATTATAACAACATGGATAAATTTTAATAGAACTAGAAATTAATTAAATTAAAAGATCAATTCAAATAATTACATCCTAAGACCCTTTGTAATGCCCCAACATATACCTTAGAAGTATTATAGAATGTCTAGGGGGTATAAAGTAGTGAACATAATGAATTAAGTGTATCTTATTAAGAGATATAATGGTACTTAATGTACAACACAAGGGTAAATAGATAATTTGTTGGCTTCGGCATGGACATACATACTTAGACATGAAATATGAACATAAATTTTTAATTTGTTTAATCATATTTGTGAATGTGATGTGAGGTGAATTGATAAAAGAAGTATTTCATAAGTAAATGGGATGTTTTTGGTTAAATTGGATGTATTTTTGTGTTGCTCTTGCATGATAAGACTGAACTTAGTCGATTTGGGATGTGTAGCTCGCTAAATGGATAGGTTCCACTAAAAAGACTTCTACAATTTAGCCATATCTTGGTCTATAGACCTCCAAATTGGATAATTTTAATTGAAAATTAAACTAGAGACATATTTCTAAAAATTTCATGAAGGAACCAAAATCTGATTATGTCTCTAAGAGTTTCGAATTATGTTTTGAAGTTGAGTTCTGGCTATTGTCTATATTTTCAAATAGTCTATAGTTTTTGGGGTATAAGTCCCGATATAATTAACCAAATTGCATGAAATTTCTGCAATTTGAAACTTAATACATAGGAGAATGAAATAAATTGATAAGATTATAGGCCAATTTCGGAATTAAAGGAAGAAGAAGGACCAATATGCAACTCCTAAAGTCAACTCATAAACCAATAAGATTAAAGCATGTGTATCCAATGTAATTGTAACTTATGGTCCAATAGAATTGTAACACATGGTCCAATATAATTTTAACACGTGGTCTAATAAAATTGCAACATGTGGTCCAATTTGATTGTAGCACGTGGTCTAATAGGATTGTGACATATGGTCCAATGGGATTGAAACATGTGTCTAGGACTTGAAAATTCATGAAAAGGTATATGGATAGGGGAGATGAAGGAAACTTTAATGGCTTAACTCTCCTCTCCATTTCACCTTCTTCATCCCATCATTTTTCACTTAGTGATTCAACCAAAGCCAAAGAGGAAGGGAAGGAAAAGCATTAGAAGAACTAGTTTGCCAATTTTAAGGTTTGGGACTTCACTTAGTTAATTTCTATATTTGTGTACATTTGAATGTGTAAAAACATTCAGTTGGATGTGAAATGGATGTGAGGATGATACTTTGGTGCTATTTTGGTGTTATCTTGTATAGAATTGGTCGAATATGACAAGAGATTATCGTGTAGTGGAATTCTATCCAAGGTTTGTTGAACCAGTCACATTGTTTGAGTCATAACTCAACCTACAAACCTCTAAATTGTGTGATTTTAGTTTCATATGAAACCTAAGACATAGAGATAAAAATCTATTTGATGGACTATAACTTAGTTCTAGCTTTATGACCTTGGAAATTTATATCGAAAATGGTGACCTGATGTTGCCCCTATTTTGGGGCAACTTGTGATATTTGGTCTATATCTCATGAGTTAGGAGTCTAAATGACCTAATTGTTAGTGCTATAGAAAAAAGAGAAACAGAGAGAGAAATGTATAGAAGACATAGAAACCCAGTTCTGACATTTTGGATACGCATATTAATGTTGGCCCCTGAATTTTTTTTGTTTCATTAAGCATGATTAGATTATTTTGGGATCTTGCTAGATAAATTCATGTTGGAATTAATTGACATGTTAATGTGAATGAGGTTAGGTGATATGAGTTAAGGAAATTAAAGTTAAAGTGATAAGTAGCATAAAGGGCATTTTGGGCATGTCACTTAAGGATGTAAGGACCTAGGCTAATAAGTAAGGGTAAGTTGGACATTTTAGCATCACTAAGGGTTTAAAAGGCAAGAGAAATGGGTGTCTTTCAATGAGAAGAAGCAAAAAAACGAAAATAGAGAGAAAGAGGGAGAGAGAGTGTCGTGTGGGAGAAAAGAAGAGAAGGAAAAAAGGAGCTAAGCTAGGTTTGATTTTTTCTAAGTCTTTAAGGGTGATTTTTGAAGTTATTCAAGAAGGAAAAAGAGAGAGGAAGGTTAAAGCTTCCATTAGAGCCAAGAGTTTGACCTTGGCAGTGGTGAGAAGGTAATTTTCAGAGGAGACAGAAGAATACCATCGCCAAGAATTATTTCGACTTTGCTAGCTGACAAAATGATGGGAAAGGGGTGTGAAGCCTTCTTGGCGCATGTCGTGGACACCGAGGTGAATGAAGGGAGGTTAGAGGATTTTCCAGTAGTGAGGGAGTTTCTAGATGTGTTCCCAAGGGACTCATTGGGTTTTTCACCGGTGAGGAAAATCGAGTTTGCCATTGACTTGATTCTCGGAACCACACCCATTTCTATACCGTTGCATAGAATGGCTCCCGCTGAACTGAAGGAACTCAAGGAACAGTTGGAGGAACTATTAGAGAAGGGGTATATAAGATCAAGTTCGTCACCATGGGGAGCGCCGGTTCTGTTTGTTAGGAAGAAGGATGGGACATGGCGTATGTGCATCGATTATCGAAGACTCAATAAAGTGATTGATAAGAACACGTATCCCTTACCCCGGATTGATGATCTGTTTGACCAATTGCAGGGAGCAAAGGTCTTTTCCAAGATTGATCTCAGGTCAGGCTACCATCAGCTCAGAATCAAGGAGTCTAATGTAAGCAAGACAACCTTCAGGACACGTTACGGGCATTATGAGTTTCTAGTCATGCCCTTCGGATTGACTAATAATCGAGCTGCATTCAGGGAAACTATGAATAGGGTCTTCAAGGAGTTTATGGATCAGATTGTCATAG
>JAOSBK010000009.1:10731680-10745100 GCA_027568895.1 Erythroxylum shatona | reverse complement strand
TGGTTAATGAAATAGAGAAGTGGTCGGGATCAGTTCGCGTCTGCATTAGTGTATTTTTATTTTCTGAATTTTTGTATGCATGATTAGGCCAATTTGTAAAGTTAATAGACTGAAATAAATTGTATTTATAAAAGGGCCCCCGGTGGCCAATGTAATTACTGATGATTGTGCATGGTTGTGTTTCAAAAGAAAATTTGATATTGAGATTTGACTGATGTGATGTAGCACGCCACCCTCACAGGGCACGGACTCGGATATCACCGTCGATGGCGGGTTCGGGCCATGCGGGAGTGGGGTGTTATAGAATTTGACCAATTTGTCTTCATAGAAGTTGTAGCTTTTCCTTTCAGCTTTCCAACGATATAAAGTTTGCAATTTTTCGATATCGGAGTTGAAAGATATGACCGTTTGAGTAGGGGATGTAGTGCAGGAAATTTCACCCGAAGGTTACACGGCCAAACCGTGTGAAATCACATGGGCTGTGTTTTTCTGGTGTAGGAGCGCCACTTTCACCCAAAGGTCACATGGCCTGACCATGTGAAATCACACAGGCCATGTAAAAATCACACAAACCGTGTAAAAATCACACAGACCGTGTAAAAATCACACAGACCGTGTGATTCCAATGCAGGTACTCCATTTTCACCTGAAGGTTACATGGCCAACCCGTGTTGGTCTACACGGACCGTGTTTTTGACCCTCCAAATGACAGAATTTCAATTTTTGTGTCTTCATGAAAGTGTTAGCCCTAGACGTTTACTTTCTAACCGTCTAAAAACGAAGTCGATCCGACATCTGTAGTGGGAGTTATAGCATTTGCGCCAAGGCATGTACAATGTGAGATTGGACATGAACATGTTGCATTCGTTTAGTCATAACTTCTTCGTCCGACCCTTGATTGAGGTGATTCTTGAGGCGTTAGATTTATAAATCCTTGTTCTTCCTTACCATAAAATTTTATAGCCATTGGTGTTAAATTCAAAAAGATCGATGGGAAGAAATTGAAGGGTTGGTTGAGTGAGCATGTTTGGGCCTTGAACATCCTTTGGTTTCTTAAGCATATCTTGAGCTATATAACTCCGATTTAGTTGGTTCTTGCTCCAAAATAATCTGGAGACTAAGAGCTACAAGTGTGAAGAGTCAATTGTGATTTTTTTTATGTTTTATTGTGTGGGCTCACCTTTGTGGCTAGAGTTGTAATAAGGATGATGAGGACCCAATTATGCCTAATTAGGGTGCAATGGCTTAACTCTACAAGGAAGACCACTCACGCTCTATGATTTTGGATAATTGGGCTTTGAAAATGGGGCCCAATAGTTGTGGTATCAGAGAAAGCTCAAGTTTCATATTTTCGCAAGAGTTGGATTCCGAAAATAAGCGGGGTCCAACATTTGCTACCCCAACTGAAGAATGTTTACCATAACAGGCCATAGTTGGGTCCCCGATGGAAGCTGCTATGTCTTAGAAAATGGAGATAAAACATATATAACAAGTAGAAAAATAAGAAGAAGAAAAAGAAGAATAGGTGGTGCCAAGAGATTGAGAAAAGCATTAAAACCTACTTGGCCCATATCCAATTGGGACATTTTGACATGAGAGAGAGATTAAGCTTATATCTTTATTTATAAGATTTGGAACCATACATCAAGTGGCATTTATCCACTTGCCAGTTGCCACCATGCTCATATATACGAGGACCTTTGTGTTCCTACTTCATTGTAAGATGGAATTAAGTTTCAATAAATTTAAGTCAAATTTTCTATTAAAAGATAACCTTCAAAGTGATGAAAATTGGGAAATAATGAGATAGAAGAGGCTGACACATCAAAGGAACTACAGTACCACTGAAACACCCATGGGCACGCCTACAAAGCACGATGGTAAGATGCTTCCCCACTTACTGCCATTAACACCAGTAGTAAAACCGCCATCATATGAACCTTCAAGTTGTTCCTCTATCTCCTGATTTATTTCGTGGGGCAAAGCAAGCAATATATTAGTCATAGTTAGACCGAGAATCATATTATCCATAGGAAAAAGGAGCGATGATGAGAAGGAAATTGCTTTCCATTTGTATGAAACTGAAAATGATAAGTTAATGTTGGTAGAGAGGAGCGAGCAAATGATGTTGATGAGGACTAGAAGAAGAATGAGAAGGAATTTAATTATATTTTAATAAATATTTATTAATCACAAAGTTTATTTCAAGAAATTTGATAGGTAATATTTAGAATTCTATTTCATATCAATTTTGTAACATTTAGACTCTATTTCATACCAATTTTTGTAGCATTTAAAACTATATTTCATATCAATTTATAGTACATTTAGAATTCTATTTCATATCAATTTTTGTAACATTTAGAACTTTATTTCATATCAATTTCTATAATATTTAGAACTTTATTTCATATCAATTTCTGTAATATTTAGAACTCTATTTCGTATCAATTTCTGGTTTTGATAGTTGAGTTATATATACTCTTTCACCTATTTAATTTGTTGATCTAAAGCACCAAAATTGAAAACTGGCAATATTTCAGTTAGGCTATTTAAAGTGGAGCGATTGCTGAAGCAAAGTTTAATAAGTGGGTAATATCTATTGGTCTTTTATGTATCCATTCTGTTGTTGTTCGTCTTCTTTATTACAATTGATAATGAGAATTATTTAAATTGTAAACTTTTTCCCTGATAATAGTATACCCAATTATTTTTTAATACTTTTTAGGTTAAATCATAATAGAGAATATGGAACCATTCTCTACTCGTGATAAATCCGATCCAGCATGGAATTATTTTTCTTCTTCTCAAGCATCTGATGGGAATATTCAATATAATTGTATGTTTTGCGGTAGAATATTTAAAAGGGGATAAATTTTTAAAATGAAAGAATATCTTGTTGGTGTTAAGGGTAATATTGTTTCTTGCAAAAAAAGTACCACTTGATGTACGTGATATGATTGGAAAATATTTACAGCAACAAGTAAAAAAGAAAAAGGAAAATAAAGAGACTCATGATATATCTTTTGGAGATAATGAAACACCACAAGTATTAGATAAAGGAAAAAGAAATACTACTATTGACATAGATTCTTAGTTTTCTTCAAGAACTACTCCTGGTTCTCAACCTAATCTAAAACGTTTTATGGTTGATAAGGATGTTGTTTTACGATGTAAAATGGCATGGGCTAGATGGTTCTATCATTTATGTATTCCTTTAAATGCTTTAAATTCAATATATTTTCAAGAACTAATTGATGATACAACAGCAATAGGTCCAGGATTTAAGGTACCATCTTATTATGAGTTGCGTGTGCCTTTGCTTCAAGATTTAAAAAGGGAATGTCAGTTAATTATGGATACATATAAATCTAGTTAGGAATCAACAAGATGCACTATTATGGCAGATGAGTGAACTAATCAAAGACAAAGAACCTTGATTAATTTCTTGGTTTATTGTAATATTGGAACAACTTTTATCAAATCTGTTGATGCTTCTAACATGGTAAAAAGTGCTAATGCTTTATCTGAATTATTCTCTGAAATTGTTGAGTGGGTTGGACCAAAGAATGTTGTGCATTTTGTTACAGATAATGCAGCAAATTATGTCTCAGCTATGTACTTATTACAATCAAAGTATGGACATATTTATTGGTCTCCATGCCTGCTCATTGTATAAATCTTATTTTAAAAGATATTGGTGGTATGAGCCATATTTCTAGTCTTGCTTCACGCGCATCTAAGATCACAATTTTTGTGTATAATCAAGTCACATTTTTGTCTTGGTTAAGAAAACAAGAAGATTAGGTTGAGATCGTTCGTCCTGCTACTACCAGGTTTGCAACTACATTTATTACTTTGAAAAGTATTTATAAACATAAGCAACTATTTCAAAATTTAGTGACAGGTAAACACTTTTCAAGTTATAAATTAACAAAGAGTGAAAAAGGAAAAGAAATTTGTGCTATTGTTCTAGATAATAAATTTTGAGATGCTTGTTTGATCGTTGTGAAGATTGTGGCTTCGCTTATAAGGCTGTTGAGGATTGTTGATTCAAATAAGAAGCCAGCTCTAGGATATATATATATATATATATGATGGTATGTATAGAGCTTACAAAACAATTATAAATGTTTTTAAAGGGAAGGAGAAATTGTACAAGCCTTATGTAGATATTATTGATCGACGATGGGATAAGCATTTTACTCAAAGGATCCACTTAGCAGCTTTTTTTCTCAATCCTTATCGCTTATATAGTGGAGAAGAGCTTACAATTAATATTATGAGAAGTTTGTTTGATGTGATTGAATACAAAGGTATTTTCTCTATTAAAGAGTAATCACAAGCGATAAATGAAATAAAATTGTATCGTAAAGGTTTAGAGAATTTTGCTAGATCATCAACAAAGGGAGAACTTATGTTGAGCAAAATGCAGCCAGGTAAGTTTTATATTTTTAATTCATTATTTACTTATTAATAATAAATATTTTTATCATAACTATTAATTTAAAATATAAATGAGTGGTGGAGATTATTTGGTGACAGTGCTCCAACATTGAGAAAACTCATTATTAGGTGACTCAGTCAAACAGCTTCTGCATCAGGTTGTGAACGAAATTGGAGTGTTTTTTAACGTATTCATACAAAGAAACGAAATCGTTTGAAAAATGAAAGACTTAATGACCTTGTTTATGTTACTTATAATCTGAAAATAAAGAACAGGTATTTTACTATTTTATAGTTTTGTTTTTATTTCAATAATTTTATTTTTATTATTAATTTTATAATTTCTCTATTATGTATTCAGATCGCTTAGTAAGAAGAGAACATATAATCCAGTTGATATTGATTGTATTGAACATACTAATTTTTGGATCGAAGGGGAAGAACCATCACCTAATCTTGATTATAATGAACTTGAAAAGACGATTTATAAAGAAAATACATTTGTCATAATGAATAAATGAAGAACATCTATTGATGGTCAGTTTATATCTTATTTTGATCATATTTAAGTTAAAATTATACTGCATTACAAGTTTACAATTGAGAATAATTTCATAAATTACTAATTTGTAATTTATTTTAATACAGTAGAAGAAGTTGATGCAAATACTTTAGATGAAAGCGTAGTTTACGAATCTTTAAACAATGTTGAAGAATTTGGAGCTTTTGACGATGATGAGACACAACCTTCTTCAGAAATACAATTTTGATTTTGATTTTGATTTTAATATTTATATTAGACTTATATTTATTTATTACATAATAATAATACATTGATATATTTTTATTTCAATAAAATGTTTTATTTTTACTCATTTTTATAAGTTTTACTTCTTATTTATTATATACCAATTTTTTAGTGGTTCACTATCAATTAAACCTCTAAACCTTAAACTTTTATTTAGGCCGATTCAATGTTTGAACTAATTTTTAAAACATTGATATTAATTCAGAATAAAAAAAGCAGCGGTGACTCCACGCTACCAAATTCTAATCAAATCCTCTGTACCCCATAATCTGTACCAATCCTGTGCCAAGTCATCCTAACCATTCATTTATGTGGGTCCTACATAAATGAAGGATTAGGATGACTTGACATAGAGTTGGTACAGATATTAGGGTACAAAGGATCACATCCCCCATCTCGACCTTTGAGTTTTTTTAATGTGGAATGGAATCTCTTCGTTTTCCAAATTCCAAATGAATAAAATTACAATTTTCTCTCCCTGAGATGTGATTTCCTGTGCATGTAGCGTGAAGTTGGAGCGTCAATTCACACTTATTTGACTTATCCCGTCTCTATGCTGCTACTCTTGTACATGTCTTGGGCCCAGTGAACTCTCTTTATCATGTGGAATCGGACGATAGATCCGTGATAGGTCGATTCCAGTGGTTGAAGAGGCGAGAGACTAGAGAGACACGAGAACCCCTCACTAGAGACACTTCCTTCCAACTCATCTTCCACAATCACAACCACCTTTTCCTTTGTTTCTCTTTAGGTCTTCTCCACTCCACTGATAACTTCTTCCTTTGTCAGTACCAAAGGCAAAACCCAATCTTTTAGAATTCAGACGTTAAAAAAATAATGTAAAGTTCACCCTAACCACTTTCTCCGAATATCTCCTGAATCCATCTTTCTCCTTTTATCTTCAATAATTTCCAACAACTCTTCTTGTTAAAGCAGATTCAAAGCTTTATATATCTTTTCTTTTCTCCTCCTTTCCCCACTTTTCCACAACTCCACAGGGAAGGGAATATCCCCATTTTCCATTTCCTTTCTTCTCAAACATAGTCTTAAAACATCATCATTAACTCATAACAATCGAAAAAGAAAAGGACAATCCCACTTCTTGTTTCAACTAAACAGAAAGAGAAATGCTGTCAAAGCCTCTTACTTTTTTCTCTGTCATTTTCTTCTCTGCCATGGTTAGTCCCACTCGCGGTGGTTTACTAGCCGAGCCAGTCTCAGGCCAAAACCAGCCGCTAAAACCGGGCGAGTACTCTTCCTCTAATACGGTCCCGGCGTTTCCGGTCCAAACAGAGTCGCAGACGTGCCAGTTGGACCTATCAAACGAGCTCTTCGGCGGCGTTAACGACGCATGCGGCAGAGACCTTGACCGGAGCCGGTGTTGTCCAGTGTTAGCTGCGTGGCTCTTCGCTGCCCATGCCAGGTCTGCTTTGCAAGTGCCTGCTCCAGCTCCAGCGACGGCGGAGCCTGACCTACCGATGATGCCCGACGACTCGCAAAAGTGCGTGAATTCGCTGCAAAGTGCGCTGTTGAGCAAAAACGTGAAGCTACCGCAACCAAATGCAAGTTGCGATCCTATATTGTGCTTCTGTGGAATTAGGCTTCATCAGATAAGTTCACTGAGTTGTCCTGCAGCATTCAATGTCAGCTATGGTTTTCATAATGCCACGCCCACTGCTGCAGTTAGGAATTTGGAGAAGAATTGCAAAAATTCCTCGTACGCAGGATGTACTAAGTGCCTTGGTGCCCTCCAAAAGGTCAGCTTTCTGAGAATGACTTTTACATTTATTGCTTTTTGTTTAAAGGAAACGGGATCGGCATTTGCATTTATTGTGCTGGGTGTTTAATTCCTTGTTTGGTCTACCAACTAATCCGAGATTGGAAGTCATATAAATGAAACAGGATGCGGGTTCTTGAAGGGTTTCATTTCTTTCTTTCTCAATCTTTGCACAAGTTGATACTGAATGTATTGCCTCATGATAGTAGTGAGTCACAGAAGTTAGTCGCTGGAGGTATGAAAGTGAAATGGAGAGGGTTGGGAATATGGGGCGTGTCTTCTATCTATATTCTTTTTTATTTTTTTTTCTTTGAAACCAAACCAAGGAGCCATTTGTTGGTAGAGCCATTGAAAAGGACCCTGACCGTGTGCCCCAATCCCTTTAAATTCCCATTCACTTCCTTTTACAATGCAAGCAATCTGGTTCTTCAACCGGATTTCAGTCCCCATAAGCTTTCCTCTTTGGTCAAATATCAATGTTATTTGCTAGAAAGATCAAAACTTTACTGCTGTTAAATTTTTAACTGCAGCTCAAGTCAAGCAACAAGAGTAGTACGTCGGCGGAGAAAAGCATCAGCTACGGTGACGATAGAGCAAACAAAATGTTCAACAGAGACTGCCAGCTGATGGGTCTGACATGGTTGCTCGCACGAAACAAAACGGCGTATATACCTACCGTTTCCGCGGTGCTACGGGCGATCATGTACAGTGCACACCCTCCGCACCAGTCCAAGTGTAGCCCCGATCAAGAGAACATGCCATTGGCGGTTGATTCACTTCAGTTCGAGAAAGCCCGGTCGTCTTCACATCCATTGTCATTGTTTGCTTGGTCCATTTTCGGATTTCCTGTTTTACCCCTAATCATTTTGGGTTCTGTTTTACTTTTACCAGGGTACTAGGCTCTTCACTGTGCAGAAAACGTCTGTAATATTATATAATTGATTTTCTTCTTTTCTTGTAATATTGGACTCACTCGGAGTCAGGGTCACGTGAAGTTCAGGCAGAGAAGGAGGGGCTACTTGGGGATTGGTTTTGTCTTTTTGTCCCTGTAAATTACGGCTAGGTTTGGGTTTATTCATCATTTGGCGTCTAATTTCTTGCCCATTCACTGCTCTGTTAATTTGATCACAGAACTCTTTGTTATTCTTTGCCTTTTACCTGATACAGTGCAGCCTGTGTGCTTAAAGCTACCATTTTATACGGAGACGGACAATCGTAAAAGTAGATCCTAAAAAGACTGGAGCCATGTTTCTTGCAATGTTATCAATATGAGTATCGGTAAATGTTGGATATTACTGATATCAGATTGGTTGCCGCCCAATACTAGCTGTCATTGTAAGTAATTTTTAAAAATTATAAACAGTCATTAAATTATTTTAAAATTGCAAAATAATTCTTTAATATGTTGTGATATATAATTTGTAAGTAGTTTTTAAAAATTTATAAAGTCATTAAATTATTTTAAAATTGCAAAATAATTCCTTAATATGTTGTGATATATAATTTTTTATTTTACATCAACCATATTTTTAAAAATTATAATAATGAAAACTTGAAATAATAATAATAATAATAATAATAATAATAATAATAATAATACAATTTCATCATATAATAAGGAATAATTACATTAAAACATTAAATAGAAAGAATAATAAAGTTTTATAACTATAAGTACTACAACAAGAGTTCCCTCCGAAGACTTCCACCAACAAGAATAAATGCCTAAAATAAAATCATTTACAACTAAAAGTTTTTTAGTTATATTACATATATATATAGAATTTAATATATGCATCAAATATAATTGAAATTAAAAGAAAAGAAGAAATAAAAATCTGGAATTTCGTTCAATCAAATATTCACTCAAATCAAATTGATCTCAATTTTTATTTACTACAAAATTTTCATTATTGAGAGTAGCTCCATCATTATTATTACTCAAATTCATTACGCTAAATGACATATTAATATTTTTTAATCTAAAATTATCTTTCAAATCACTCTCGTTTATTAAACTTGGATCCTTAGAAACTTAATCCGCAAAAAAAATTGATATGGTCAAGGTAAATTGGATTTACATAATTACTTATTCTATTAAGAATTCTAATAAAAATAAACATATTTTTAAGAAATTACAAGAAATTATATTCAATTTAGTAATGATAAATGAAAATAATATACTTTTCTCAAAGCTTTAAATTGTATTAAACAAAGGCTCGTTCAATCTTTGGTCCTCCGATCTATTTATTTTCTTTGAATAGATGAATTAAAATATGTTCTAACTCTTTTCTTTCCCTATTACACTCACATATTGACTCATAATTTAAATTGAAAATCTTTGCAATTTTATAACACCACTTCCAAATTGGTCCTACCAAGCATCTGTAAGAGAACAAAAGTAACATCATTAACAAAATAAATCATGATTAATTTTCCAACTAGTAGCAAAACTAAAGAAAAAAAACTTGAATTAAGTTTGTTTGTTTAACGAATAACAATAGACATTCCAAAATCACCAAAAACATCCTTATAAGCCTCAATTTGTGAGTTTATAAGATCTTGTATCATCTCACAGGCAACAATTATTATAATAGTCACTAGCATTTCCCTGCTAATTTTAGCTTTCTTTGTACAACTTAGTCTAAAAAGACAATAGAATTAAAAAATACCTCAGTTGCAAATAACGAAGAGTAAAATTGCATTTTCTATCATTTATTGATTACTATAAGATAAGGTGTGTATGAAGAAGACCTATTTTAAATATCGACCTTAATTGCTTTCTTTACCCTCTTTATGGCATCATAAAACTAACTAATTATTGTCTTCTCATCATTGTTAGATGCAATACTCTCATCAAAAGTTCACAACTCATATGACAAATTGACAGTAGGACTAGAATTTATGATCTTTAAGTATAATTATCGAAACTTCCAATCCAACATTATATGTAATACGCTACGATGCAACCTACTTATTACTTGTAAACATTTACCTCAACTCTTTTTTTATTAGGAAAAAATAAAGTAATAAAAAACTATTAATAAATCATGTAATAATAGGATGACACAAATTTTTGTCGTTGGTGAATCCTTTCTCATCAAATTAAGAACTCGTGCACAATTATAGAAAAACTTAGTCAACTTTTTTTCTTTTTGAATAGCCTCATCAATGATAGAAAAGTATCTAGTATGTCATATATTTTCTAATATTAGATCAATGCAAAGTGTAGTGCAAGGAGTCTAACAAAAAGAATTATACTTGCTTTGAAATTTTTTTTTCCAGCTGCTTTGTAAGCAAAATCATTATTAATAATAAACTAAATATTATTTTCTAGCTCAACTTCATCAAATATCTGAAACATACTATCAACATGTCTAACAAGGCTAGATACATCACTAGACTTAAAAAATATTGTATCATGTGCAGAATAAACCAAAATTTTGATAAACAACTCCTATCTTCTATTTGTCCAACCATTACATATTGTTGAGCACTCATAAGTAGCCTAAATCATTCTTTTCTTCTAAATAATTATTTATTTCATATATAGTTATGTTCAGAAGTTTACCTTTGTAGTCGCCAATTGAAAGAGTTTTATATCTTGGACTATAAGAGGCAATAACAGTCATCATAGGTTGGTAATAATAAAACTGTGCAATATTAAATGCTATACTTGAATCATACCACCATCTAGACATTATCATGTCTACATTATGAGTCATTTCTTTAGATTGTAAGGCATTACAAATTAAAGGATAAGTTTTAGGAGTTGTTTGTATGCAAAAAAGTCAGACACTTGTTTTCTTCTTTTTCTAACATCAGGTGCAACATTTTCTTTCTTATTTTGTAAGAATACTACTACTTTTAACATCTCCATTATCATCTTGACCACCATAAAAAGAATTTTTGCTACCTATTTTGTAGTTCGGTCTTTACCTTTTATCTTTCTTATGTTGATAGTCTTTAATCAAAGTTTTCATTTGTTATTTCAAAGCATGATTACCATTTTTACAAGATTCTATATCACCTTTTATATTAGCTAAATGCTTCTTTAGTCTTGTGATTCCCCTCCTTTTAAATGCTTATTACAATATTAATAAATGGTATTCTTCATTTCATTATGGTCACCAATCTAGCATTCAAATGCTTATTACAATATTAATAAATGGTATTCTTCATTTCATTATGGTCACCAATCTAGCATGAACCTACACTTTATCATCAAATCTTCCTAAAGGAGCTGAATTATCACGAATACTTAAACTTCCTTTCATTTATCTATAAAAAGTAAATGAACTTAATAACTTTATATCAAAGTAAAGTTGTGCGCAATAATAGGAAGAAATAGAGGAAAAATAACTTCTCAACAATCATATGATATATACATGTAAGTGAACTTTATGGAAATGATTTCTTAATAAAATTTGATGCTTAAGCACATTCTATCAAAGAAATTATCTTATTGTATTGCGTAAACTCACAAAACTCACAATTATAACCCATTTTGTGTGAGTATAATTTAACCATAAAGTCATAACTCTAATTCATTTTGTAAGATCATATAATTCCACCATAAATTCATAACTATAACTCATTAAATTCATTTACAACTATAACCCATTTTGCATAATTACATAATTCAACTATAAATTCATAATTATAACTCATTTTGTATGATTATATAATTTAACCATAAACACAAATATATATCTCATTTTGTATTATTATGTAATTCAACCATAAATTCATAACTATAACTCATTTTATGTAATTACATAACTTAAATATAAAATCATAACTATAACTTATTTTGTATGATTACATAATTTAACCAAAAATTTACAAATATAACCCATTTTATGTGATGAAGTAATCCAACCATAAATTGATTCATTTTGTATGATTACATAATTCAATTTATAAATCATTTTATGACAATATTCATCCATAAAATAATTTTAATCTTTCATTTACTAGTTCTTCCCTATGATTTTGTCACTAATTTTAATCTTTTATTCACTTTTTTTTTTACTAACTTTCAATCTCTATGAGGATAATATTTCATTCACTTTAAATTAACATAGACAAAACTATAACGGAAACAACACAGTTTTTTTTAAACATTGAGATCGAAAACAATAATAATTGACTCTATAATCCATAATCCTCAAATCCCAGAACAATAATTCACTCCATGCTTTACTTTATGATATGGTGAGACTAGAGTGTAAGACATGACACAAAACTTGGGTTTTTTTTTTTTCTTATCTATGAGGTATTTTAGGAAGATTTTAATTATGAGAAAATATTTTTTAGTTATTTACATTCAGATTAATCCCCACTCAAATCAAGTAAGTTCTTTACAAGAGACAAAACTCTAATTTCAAGTTTTAAATGGTTACATACATAAGGAGAATTTGAACCCGCAACCTCAATTAAGCTAAAATAGCTCCTTTATCAACCTTGCGCCTGTGTTACAAAACTTGGTATTTCAACAATCAACAGATTCACTCATTCAGGTATTCAACACAACAGCAGTCACAGGTCCCAACACAACAGTAAAACACACGATTGGCATTTGGCAACGCTGTGGCAACCGGAATGGTGGAGGGCGACGACGGAGAATAATAGCGAAAGACGAAGTGGAAGACAACAAGCTATGTGGGTTGCGTTAGTTCCGTGAAAAGACAAAGGTAGAGGACCGAGAACAACAAAGTGCTGTGTGCAGGGCTAGTGTGTTGCGCAAATTGCAGAGGAGGAAGGCCGATTGGCTATGACATAGGAGACAAGCAGGATTGTGACTGGACTCTGAAGTCTGAAGTGATGGAGTGAGGCTGAGGCGGGTGCAAGTGAGTAAAGCAAATTGCAAACAAGCAAAGAGTGAGTAGCGAAGGCGGCAAAAAATGTTGGGGGAAGATTGGAGAGTAACTACATTAGGGTTTAATTTAGGGTTAGGTTTTTTTTTTTCTATTGGGCAAACTGGTCTCCAATATAAATTTATTTAATTAAAAATAATTTATTATTAAGTTTCATCTAAAATATAATTATTATAAAAATACAATTATATTAACATTAACAATAAAATAAGTTTTTATTTTTATTAAAAATAATAAAAAATAAAAATTAAAAGCAGAAAATAAAAACTACAATAATAGAACCAAACGATCCTTTTTATTTATTATTGTTTTCTAACTATTACCGTATTACAGTTGGAAACTCAAATTCTGGTTTCATTAATTTACAAATTAAATTATCAATATTTAGGGGCTATTTGTTTCTATTTATTTTATTTTTTTGTTGTAGTTTTTGTAAAAAGAAAAACAGGTAAGTAAAACGTGTTTGGTTTACTCTGTTGCGATTTTTTGTTTCTGAAAATAAAAAAACCA
>JAOSBK010000009.1:10715725-10731580 GCA_027568895.1 Erythroxylum shatona | reverse complement strand
TCAAGATTAAAACTTTGGGTGGGTAGACAGAGTGAGAGAGTTGGGGTTTTAAGGAGGTACAGAGTCCACAGACTACGCAAGGTTAGGGCAATGACGAATAGGAGTCGGGGACGAAGACAGCCGAAGGAGTCGGGGAAGAATAGGGTGAAGGATTCGGGGTCAGATGTGTCAAAATTGGTTCTGTTATGTGCTGGAGACAGGAACAACGTGTCTCTGTCCTCCCTTTTTGGGAGGGACAAAAAACCTTGTCCCTGTCCACCGGAGACAGTGGACAGAAATTTAGGGACAGCAACCAAACGTGTTCGGAGATAGGATTTTTTTGTCTCGTCTTCTATCCCCACTAACGGGGACAGGAACCAAACACAGCGTAAGTGACACCATCCCTAGCGTCGCTTATCGCGTCGAGCGAAGCTGACGTTGTCGCTATCGACGCTCACTAATGACATCGTAGGCAACCCATTAGGTTGGCAGATGCCAACATATGGGTGATAATTGCCCATCTTGTCCGTGTACATACAATGGCAAAACACAAAAATTATTCTAGATCTTAAAAAATGGGAACAAATTGATTCGTGGATGGAAGTAATCATGCATAGGCAATCGTAATAATGGGTCGAAACACAAATATGAAGACGCACAATATAAGATAGTAATCGTAAATCAATTTGGTCACTAGGTACTGGGTAAATGAAGAAATAAGTTTAGAAGCCAGAATATGCATATATATAGAACACTTCATATGTGAGCATTCTTTAATATTCCAAAAGCAAAACAAGAACAGTCGTGGAAACAATTTTCAAAAATAAAATCTAATCTGGGGAAGACGTGTAAGGAATTTACAACACAAGAAGTATAACACTTGCATTATACGTTCTTGATTCAAAATTCCAAAAGACAATTAGATATGGCATAAATTAATCAATTTCCATAAGCACTCAAAAATAGTTTGGAGAACACTGAACAAGCAAAAACATTGGCGTAAAACCTTAATTTTTATCAACATCAGTAACAATAAAGCCTCTTATTCAAGATAAACAATTAAAAGAGGCTCGGATACCACTATTGAAACCTTAATTTTTATCAACATCAGTAACAATCAAGCCTCTTATTCAAGATAATCAATTAAAAGAGGCTCTGATACCATTGTTGAATTTTAACCGTGATCAAATCACGAGCATAATAAAAAAACAAAACTTTTTATCGATTCTGAATGAATCTCGATAATTGATTAATTTGAATAAAACAAAAATACGAATTGTAAAAAATCATATCTTATTCACGTTCTTGTTGAAATCTTTTTTAAAAACTTTTCCAAATTGTCAACCACAAGCTGTTCAAATGTCCAGCTTCTGATGGTATCTATAGAACAATTTCTCAAGACTCTTTTGAGAGGAAGAATAGAAATGCTAACTTTTGAACGTTCTTCCTACCAATAGAAAAATCATTAGGATTTTTTTTTATTTTTATTAAAATTAAATTCTTTAATTTTAATAAAATCAAATACCTCATATTTGATCCTTGAAGTTTCTAAAACTTTGTAATTAAGTCCAACTTAATTAAATTGATTTTTCTTTCATAAATTGCTCTTTGATGTATGACCCATTAGGTTCCTAATATATTGACAATAATTATAAATTATAATTCTAATTCATAATTAGAATAAGATAAATTAAAACTCTTTCAATTTATCTTTAATTTTTCAATTAAACAATTTATAATCACAGGTCAAGATTGACTTCTAGAAACATATCATGATCACCTAAATATCAGAAATGTCAAAGTGGTTTGACTTAACCTATCCATGCATGGTTATGATATATAATTTAATCCTTTCATCATTCAATGTTCCAATTGGACAAAGTATGGATACATTGTCGATTCTTTCTATCCAATAATGTTTGTTCTTGCTAATTAGTAATTAATTTATAATTGATATTTGAAAATACCTTTTCAGATGTCAATTCACTTTGGCCAGAAAATTTCATAAATCACTACTAATCAAGAATAGTGAAACATTTTCTCTAATTACTTTAGAGTGACGAATCCTTTATTGACTTACTCAACTATCTTTATATGGTTTTTATTGCATTCAAGTACTACCGATTGAATTATCCTAGGACGATAGATAATTAGTATCAAAACATAATAATTCCCACATGAAGTACCTTGGTAATCTCACGTCTAAGGATCAATTATCCAACCATCATTATGAGGAAATCCACAGACACATAAATAATGTTCCATTTGGAATTCTCATAGTTGGGTCAGTTCAGTGACTTATTCTCTAATAATCACCCACACATATATTAAATATCTTCATACTTTAATTTATGATATCAATTACTTTATTCATAAGAAAGAAACATAATGTGTGCTAGTTTTACCGTTTTAACAATATCCCATTTTGATGAAACTACAACTAGAAACATTTAGAAATAATACGTAAATGTAAATTGAATATCACAATTATGATCTCATCATAATTTCAATTACATGTTAATTATTCTAGGGATTTTATCGTTATTATTAAAACATCAAATGTAATTAATACATAAAGATAAAGAATGCCTTTATTAATAATTTTGTCACTAAAATACAACCAAAGTAATTGGTTGTAGGATATAAACCAACACAATCATGCATAATGCACTCACAATCTTAAATTAAAAAAATCTAAACCTATCAAATTCATAAATTTGTAACTTCCCATATCTTTAAGTAGGGTATGTGTAATTTTCCAGAAATTTAATGACTTACATCATGCATAATACACTAAACCATGCAAATTAACATTTAACAACAATAAAACAATCAATTATACACCCTAGAAAACCCAAATTTGATGTATACCACTTATCTTACTAACATACCTTTGGTTCCCTTTTGTTACATATTTTTGACATTGTTAATTGATATACATGTAATATATATATATATATATATATATATATATAAAATCAAATTTTTTGTTATGATTTAGGTAATTGAAATATGCTTTAAAGAAATGATATTGGCGGAGAATTAAAAAGTTTTGCAAGGAAAAATAAGAAGAAAATGTGCCTTTGATTAAATATAGTCATATGGTTGCTTGTCTCCTTCTTTAAATAGAAGCAGATAGCTAGAAGATCAGACATGACCTAGCACAAGGTTGTACACTAAGGCATGCTAGGAACTTTGATGTAGAAGACATAATCTCCTATATGGTCACGTTAGAGCCCATGTCATATGATCGAAGAGATACAATGTCATACACGACCTAGAACATGGGCATGTTAATGCCGAATTTTCTATTTGAAAAAAGAAATTAAAGAAATAGTTTGAACTACATAACCATATCATAGATACTTTCCATTGCTAATAGCTTATATAAAGGGTGATAAAAATACTAATAGGGTGTCTTACTTTTAGTTTATTCAAGTTCTTTTCAAGTTACAATTAGGGTTAGTTGATGTTAGAGAGAGACTTAAAATCTTTCCACAGAAATGGATCATAACAAAAAATTGACATCTTCAAAGAGAAACAGATCTTATATGAGTTCTTCTATCCTTTTTATTTTTTTTTCTATTTTAAAAGTTAATTAAGGCTAGTCTTATTTTACATTTAAATTAGATGGAATATTAGCCTAAGCCTATCTTTATATAAACTGTTACAATTTTATAGAAAAGTTTTGCATTCATAAAATACCTAAGTTCATCTTAATGCTAGTTAGATATAAGTAAAATATTAAATTAGATTTAAATTACATGTATACATTGTCAAAAAACCTACATATAGTTTGACTTAAGCTCCTTGATTGAGGATTGAATCAAGTACTAGAAATAGAACTACATGATACTTTATCTTATATGAAATTCCGTAGAGCTTAGTGCATTCTTAAAGGTCTAGCTAGATATAAATGTTGACTAATCAATCAAAGATAGGTGGCTGTACATATAAGGTTACAATATATTACACTATTAACTTGAAGAAGGAAGATTAAGATCCTAAAGAAGTAAGGTTTCTCCCTTCTTTCATGTTCAAAAAACAATTCATGTTATGATTGGTTAATAAAATGTCTATTTATAGCAAAAATTAGGCTTTTGAGAAGATGCACGATTGGATAAATGGCCATATATCTAACTGTGTATCTCAAAATGTGCATGATCCGAATTTCTACACGGCTGTGTCTTTTACAGGTCATGCTAAATTCTCCATTTTCTTTCAATTTCTTGTCCCATCTTCACCCTAATCCATCTCCTTCCTGTTCCATAAAGAAAATTGAGTTTGAACATTAAAAACATGGCTCAAATAATGTGCTTTAAACTTATTTAGCTCTTATGCTTCCAAATTTACACAACCATGTATCTTGTAGGTCATGTTGAATTCTTTATTTTCTTGCATTTTCTTGTCCCATCTTTGCCCTAATCCTCCTCCTTCTCATTCTAAAAAGATAAATGAGTTTGAACACCAAAAGGATGCCTCAAAGAACTTGCTTGTAACTCATTTATGCTCTTATGCTTCCAAATTGTACCTAAAACCAAATATGAATCAAAATGAGTACCTTAAGCATTTCATTGCGTTAATCACTAACTGTTATAGAGTAAATGTATAAAAAATCAAGCACACATAAAGTTCCCCCACACTTACCTTTTGATCGTTAGAGGGAAAAGCAAACAAAATCAAAGTCACAAACCTAAATATTTCCACATTTTTCGTATTTCCTAAGAATAGATAGTCATAAGAAAAAAGGAATAAGTTTCAAAACCATAGCAAGAACTCATCATTAAATGCCTCTACTTATGATTAATCAACAATCATTTCCTTTAAAAATTGAGCAATTTAGGGTAGACTTTGACAAAATATGTTTAAGAACAAGATAGATCTATAGGTATACTTAAACATCATTCATAAAAAAGACATTCCACGACTTTGCATATCATTTATTTCTCTACCACCAAGATTCACATGCATAATCATGAATCAAAGGACTTTCTTTTAAGGTTGTAATATGGGCAAAGGTTAAGGTGAGATGTATTTAGGTAATGTAGCACAAAAGCTATCAAAGCTAGCGAAGCAAGAAAAACACTATATGTAACATCAAATGCAAAAACTAACATTCACTCAAAACAGAGTACCATCAACTATGATGAATACAAAAACTATGTTTCATAGCTCAGATTCGAGCCTTCACACTATAAACCACATGAAGCATAAATCACCCATAAAAATTGATGATAAGCAATACATTGTAACTATAAAGAGTGACCCTTCAAGACAACAATTGCCTTATTCAGACCATAATCAAATCATCCTTTCCATACAATTTAAGAAGAAAGACTAATCATGGATAAATTTGCAACACTTATGCATTTCCTCTTTAATAATTTTATTTAAACATATTTTTCTTTATTTTCTTTTTCTTTTTATTTTTTCTTTTGCTTTTTTCATATAATTATTGAAAGAAGCTACATCACCATCTGGAATTCATGGATAAGAGATAAAATAACATTCCAATAATTATAAATAACCTACACATGTGTACACCCCCACACTTATACTTCTTTGCATCCACAAACATCAATAATCATAATGCTCCACTAGCTTTAGGCTTATTTAGGACATTTGGTTAGGTTTAAGGCAAGTAATGTGGTTAGCAGAAAAAGAAAGGTAATAAAGCTCAAAGTCGCTTAACAAAAGGAAAAATCATATCAATAGGTAGGCTATTGGGCTAATGTAGCTTGTAAAACAAAGAATGCCTATATCATTTTCATGTTAACTCATGTGATAGAAATGTGGTCTCAAATAGAAAATCAAAGCAAAGTGAGGATGTATATGTCATGAAGGTCACATGTAAATAAAAAACAATGAGACTGATATGGATGTATCAGGATATAAAGGCTCAAATCTCACTGGTCTGTGTCTACCACTTCCCACTATTCTTCTAAAGATAATGTATTTGACCAATCAAAAGAGCAAAAATACATGCTCAAGTTTCCATGAATTTTGCTAGTTAATTCACTGTTTAATTATGACTATATAGTCCTAAAATCAATAGAAATAGAGAAAATGATCATTTGTTTGTTTGATTTTTAAAAACACTTAAGAAAAACACATAAGCAACAAACAAGATTTAAAAAACATGCATAAAAACTAAGATCCCCTTCTTCATGTTTAAAACTTACGTTGTCCCCAATGTATCAACAAATTTAAGAAATAGAGCATTTAACAGAAACAATGAATGTGAGAATGTAAATAAAAAGGAACAAACTTCATTTGGGTTACCTCCTAAGCAAAGCCTTTGTTTCATGTCATCGACTCGACTCTAGGTTGCCCTCTTCAAATGATGCAATTTGCATCTTCAAACATCACCTCTTCTATAATCTCTATTTGGAAGCCTCCATAGAATGACTTCAAGCGATGATCATTCACTTTGAATGTTTTTGTTTTGTTTTTAATCTTCTTATCTTTACTACACTAAAAGGAAAGACACGAGATAATGATAATGCAACTTACCTAGGAATAATTTGTGTCCGAAGTGATAGAGAAGCTCTTTTTGATCCATAACAAAGATTTTCCTTAAGATCATATTATCATGAAAAGCCTTGTTCTTTTCCTTATATATCACCTAATTTTGATAGGAGTCATTCCAAATCTCCTCTAGCTCTTGAAATTGCAATTTTCTATGCACTCCTGCATCAATAAAATTCATATTGCATCACTTTATGACCTAATATGGCTTATGTTGCAACTTTACTGGAATATGAAACAACTTTCCAAACACTAATATATATAGAGACATCCCGATTGGTGTCTTATAAGCTGTCCTATAAGGCTATAATGCATCTTCCATCCTTGTGTTTCAATCCTTTCTATTAGGTTGAGCTATTTTCTCTAAGATTGACTTAAATTCTTGATTTGACACTTCAACTTGGCCACTTGTTTGGGGATGGTAAGAGGAGGAAATCTTATGCAAGATGTGATATTTTTTTAATAGCATTTCAGTCACCCTATTGTAGAAGTGGGTTCCTCTGTAGCTTATGATTGCCTTTGGCATCCCAAACCTAGAAAGGAAGTTAGATTTGATAAAAGCTGTAATAACTTTAGCGTCATTAGTTTTGGTGACTTTAGCTTCTACACACTTAGAAACACAATCAATTGTAAGTAATATATAACTAAAACCAAAAGATAAAGGAAAAGGTCCCATAAAATCAATATTCCAAGCATAAAAAATTTCACAAAAAAGAATGGGAGTTTGTGGCATTTGATTTTTACAGGACAAGTTACTTGACTATTGACATCTGTCACATGAATTATAAAAGATGTATGCATCCTTGACTAATAAGTGACAATAAAAACCACTCCCCAAAACTTTATAGTTAGTTCTCTTTACTCCGAAGTGTCCTCTTCATACATAAGAATAGAAAAAGGCTAAGATCAAAGGCGTTTTGCTCTTAGGCACACACCTTCTTATATCTTCATCTGCACCGTGCCTCCATAAATATGAGTCATCCCAAACTTAATACTTGGATTCATTATTCAAGTTATCCCTTTGATCTTTTGACTAGCCAATAGGCAATATGTTAACAAATAAAAACTTCAAGATGTCTACATTCTTTGGAGGTGTTAAATCAGTAGAAATTAGTTGTTCATTTGGAAATGTCTCTCTTAGAGGGATATAATTTTCCTTTCTAATCAAGCAATTGAGGTGATCAACAACCACATTTTTTGCCCCATTTTTATCTCTTATCTCTAAATCAAACTCTTGACGGAGGAGAATCCATCTGATAAACCTTGACTTTTCTTCTTTCTTTATGAGTAAGTACCTCAAATCTACATGATCAAAGTAGAAAATAACCTTATCACCTAGCCAATATGACTGAAATTTCTCTAAAGCTAAACAATAGAAAAAGTTCTTTTTCAGTTGTAGAACAATTAATTGAGTTGGACTTAAAGTCTGAAGCATAATAAATTGCATGTGAAGCTCTGCCCACTCTTTGTCCTATAACTGCCCCATTGTATAGTCAATTGCATCAGATATGATCTTGAAGAGAAGGATCCAATTTGGAGGTTGCATCACTGGTGGGGAGGTTAAAAGCTCCTTAAGTTTGTTAAAAACCTCCTTACACTTATGATTGAACTAAAAAAAGACATCTTGTTGTAACAACTTGTATAACGATGAGGCTATCTTTAAGAAGTCGTTAATGAATATACGATAGAAATCTACATGACCAAGAAAAACAAACTTCCCACACATTTGAGGGGTAAGGTAAGGTAGAAATGAGATCAATTTTGGACTTATCTACCTCTATACCCTTAGTAGATATAATATGCCCTAAATCTATATCTTGATCTACCATAAAATGACATTTTCCCTAATTAAATACAAGGTTATTTTAAATGCATCTTTCCAAGATAAGAGCAAGATTCTCTAGGCATTTATCAAAGGAAGAACCATAAACACTAAAATCATCCATGAATACCTCTACGATTTTCTCAGTGTGCTCAAAGAAAATGCTCACCATACATCTTTGGAAGGTGGCGGGTTCGTTGGACAATCCAAATGGCATCCTTCGGTAAGCAAATGTACCAAATGGGCATGTAAAGGTGATCTTTTCTTAATCCTCTAGTGCAATCGGGATCTGAAGATAACCTAAAATTCTATCTAGAAAATAGTGATGCTCATAGCCAACCAAATATTTCAAACATTTAATCAATAAAGGGGCGGGGAAATGGTCTTTATGAGTTGCTACATTCAATTTTCTATGGTTAATACATACTCGCCACCCAGTTTGCACGTAGGTGGAAATTGACTCACCTTCCTGGTTAGCAACCACCATTATTCCAGATTTCCTTGGATCCACCTGAACTGGATTTGCCCACTTACTGAGCTTCAACACTTCCTTCTTCACTAATTCCATTATTGGAGGATTTAATCTACATTGTGGTTGCCTTGTGGACTTAGCATCCTCCTCTAATAAAATACAATGCATGCATATAGAAAGCCTTATTCCTTGAATATCTATAATTGTCCATCCAATGGCCTACTTATGCTTCCTCAATATTTGAACCAGTTTTTCTTCTTGATTAGAAGTTAACTCCATTGAAATGTTGACTAAAAGGTTTTGCTTATCTCCTAAATATGTATACTTTAGGTGGGCAGGCAACGGATTCAACTCCACATCAGGTACCTGCACATCAGAAGGTAAAAGCCTATTCTAAGATTTAGGTAACTATATGGAAACCAGTTTCTACCTTATAGGGTAAGTTTCTAATAACTACAAGGTAGCTGCCATCTCAATGAGCTCTTCTCCTAACTCAACATCATTAGTGGCTTTTGATTCTAGGTTCTTAGTTAAGACTGCTTCTAGTTGATCCTTGCAACTCAATTTAAACATATCCTGCACTAAGGGATCAATTACATCAATAAAAAAATAGAACAATCATTGTGAGAATGTTTCATTGCATCAAAAATGTTAAAATGAATTACTTACCTATCAAATTCCACTGTAAGGGCCCCTCATTAACATTTATCTTAGTTTGGGCTATATTAAGAAATAGTCTCCCTAACAAGATAGAAATTGGATTATACAAGGTTTCACCATTCAAATCTACTATAGAAACACTAACTTTTTTACTTGCATCAATACATCATCACTACTCCATTAGGGTAAGCGTTAGTATGGTCAACTAATTGTATGATAACACTGGTCTCTTTTAAAGGGCTTAAATTTAAGGAAGCATAAATTGACCGAGGCATAACATTGATTAAAGCTCCTAAATCTAGCTTAACTTTATTAATCATAATGTTACAAATTCTACATGGAATAGTGAGTATACCTAGATCTTGGCATTTCGGAGGTATCTTCTTTTTAGAGACCGCAGAAATGTTCTCATCCATCACCACCTTCTTGTCACCTCTTAACTTTCCTTTTTTTTTACATAATTCATTAAGGAATTTTGCATACTTAGTGTAGCACCCCACTCTCACAAGACATGTACCCGACATCCAGAGTGATGTCCAAGTACATTCCCTATAAGGGTGGCATGCTAGAACAGTCAAATACTCGAAACTCAGTACAAAATTTTCAAATTTATTATACACATATGCTGAAAACAGTAATCAAAACTGGCCCACTTTTTTCTTAAACATTTCCATTCACAAGTGTTACCAACATTTTTCAAATCATCAGAATTTCATTAATCACTAGGACCCATTACAGATACAAAACACTTACAATCATAATGTCATTACAATATAGATGCATTAGCATACACATTGTACAATAATTTCAGAACACATTCTTTAATACAAAAATTAATGGAAAATTCTATGCAGATGCAAACTGATCCCGACCTTTGTCTCTTACTTTAATGTAATGGCTATACTCCTGTTCGCCTAATGGGGTAACTCTTATGAGCCTGAAAAGATATTGTAAATTTTGGGTGTGTTTTTGCAAACTCAGTGTTTTACCATCCTCGATGGCTCACTCAATTACATAACATATATCAACACTTATAAACATATAATTAAAATCTTTTCATTTATAATCATTTCAATCATTCAAACACTTATGACGTTCAGAAATCATTCAAATTATTTAAAACATACATATCATATGCATATGCGGTGCTCATGAGACTCACTTATAATTATTATTATTATGACCGAGTGCCTAAAACTGTCCTGTATTCATTGTGGATACTAGGGTCATTAATAACTATCCCGTATCTATTGGGGATATTGTGCTCATTTTACATAGTGAGCCTTTGACTCTTAATAACATTCATATTTTGAGCTTTAAGCTCTTTTTCACTTTCTGAGCTTTAAGCTCTTTTTCGGTGGCAATTCCAGTCACAACTGCCTTTATCTTTTATGCATTCATAAAATGAAGTGCATCACATTTATTCAGTCAATTGAAAATGCTCAATATCACACAATCATATTGGCTATCACATTCTCATTCACATTTGACATTAGACCTTAGTTTGGCATTCAACATTAAAGTTGAGAATCATTTATTCAGTTCAATTCACATTCAAGGATTTTAACATATATCAAAATCCTTGGACATTTAATGTCTAGAATCAAAGCAATCACATTCACATTTCATAATCATTCAATCCATAATACATAAACAAAATAATAAGAAAAGTAAGACCATCTAGGTCCACTCATAATACGCTCCAGATTAGCATTAGCTTCCATGATCTGGAAACATCTGGATGTGGACGTTTATCTTGCACATCAACATTATGTAATACACACATTGCACACACATTAATAACTTAGCACAATTATAAGGAATCATTTATATGCAATTATGTATATAGAATATATATAGCGCATGCTCAATGACAACCCCGGGTATATTATCAAATTTCACAACTTAAGCATTAGCATTATTTGTTCTCATAATATCAAATTCTTATTCATTTTTACTTGATACCCATTACTTATCTCCTTTAAATCACAACTACAATCATATGAACATCTTTCATTCCCATTATATTAATGCCTTTAGTACTTTAAGATCAAAAATTAATTTACTAATGTTATTCTAGCGTTATATGATCATACAAGATCCAAACTCTCATTTCTTTTTATAATATCTCCAAGATTCTAAACCATCAGGTCAATTTTGCATGAACATTTTGAAAAGAAAAATGGAGTAATTTGGCAACATTTCCTTCTAAAAATTGTTCGCCTATTTCTTAAGTTTCTAACGACATCAAGATTATACAATTTTATTCATTATTTTGAAAGTTACACTCTAAATATTTTGGACTATTCTTAAACTAAAATAGTACTCTATACTCAAATTAAATTCAGATTTTGGAATTCTATAGATAGAATTAAAATTCATTTTCTTTAGAAAATTGTAGCCCTATGTCTCTAGTTTAATCTAAATTAAGAATCATTCTATTTAGTTAACTACAGATCACTATATCACCAAAATACAGAAGTATGTTTAATGAAAATACTCCATTCATCAATTTTCCAGAATTATTCATCATTTTCATCCCAAATTTATAACTCAATCTCTCCCAAATGATTTCAGAAGATCATATTTTTGTTTTTGTACATTTCCCATTTTTGACTTCCATTTAACTCAAATCATCCACAAACAAAGCCAAAATCCTAGATTAAAACTCAAACATTAAAATAGAAAAATTCAAAGAGAATAAAGTTGTGCAGGAAAGTTGGTCGCGACGAAGCCAGGAGTTGTTTGAGACAAAAATGTCCTGAGAGTAATCCTCGTAAAGTCCTGCAAGTTGGCCATAGTGAAACAAGAAGTTGGCTATGGCGAACTTTCACAAAAACAACAAACAAGACTCATCTTCCAATTTTCTAGATTTTACACCTAACATAACTTGTACAAAGATTACTTTTTCTGCTTCATTTACTCTTCATTCTCAACTCCATTTCAACTCAATATCATTCAGGCATAAATCATGATCTATATTTGATCATTAACTCAAAAACAAAACATGTGCATATACCATTCATCAACAATTTTCTGCACTCATCCTAACACCATTATGATGATCATTCCACCTCAAAAACATATCTATAACAATATATGAATTATTACTCATCATACATATCTAAGAGCAAGACATTTACATCAATTTTTTTCATCACCTACGACACATACATAAACATTGCATAATCAAGTCATCAAATTTCAATTTACTCATCATTCTAGCTTCATTTAACCATACCTATGACATTTAAAGCATAACTTACTTTGTTTAGATTCAAATCTTGAAAAACAACATTTAGCCCAAGCTCCCAAGCTTTATATGATCTTCATAGAGGTCAGAATGTTTAAGTTTTTCTTGTGGAAAATAGAGAAGACAACATGGTGGAAGTGGTAAGTGAAAGATGAGAGAGCTAGTTTCAACATTGGTGAAGGTTGGCAACAAAATTCATGAAGAAGGTGAAGAGTTTGAAGAAAATGGAGAAGGTCACGTAGAAGAGAAGATAGCAAGACAAAAACAAGAAATAAATTGGTCTTTTAATTGAAAGAAACGTGAGAGAGAGGTGTCACTGCCACTTGTCACCTTCTTATGGTCCCATGTGGACCCTTATTAAAAACTTGTCTATTTGTCTCCAATTTCTAATCCAATTGTCTCTAAATTTTCAATGACACTTGAAAATAAATCCCAAAGTCATTTATCAAAATTTCCATTTCCATTCGAAAGTTAATTCTACTTCCATTTATCATTTGTCTTACCACTTGGCATTTTTCCTAGTCCAATAATTACCCAAATTTTCAAAAAATTTTCTAAAATTCACTAAAAATTCTAAATCACTAAATACACTCTCCAAATTATTTTTCAACATTTAAAAACCATAATTCTCAATATAATCACATTTATAAACAACTATACCCGAAAAATGTCAATGAATGAGCATAAAATGCATTTTACTAATATGTCATTAATATTTTCTCAATTACTAAAATCTAGGGTTCTAACTCTTAGTATGGAAATGGGATGTTACATTTCTCTCCCCTTTAATAAATTTCATCCTCAAAATTCTTAGTTGACTGATCAAAAAGGTAGGGGTATTGTTGCCTTATATGCTCCTCCGTTTTCCATTTAACTTCATAGCTCGAATAATGTCTTCCAAATGACCATAGTCAATAGACTCACTAGTTCTTTCAATCACTTATTTAGTTATTTAATATCTTAACTGGATCCTTAACATAGCTCAGATTATTCACAAATTTCACTTCCTGTGTCAACATTACATCTATATTAGATCATATCGATATTTCTTAACATACTCCTATGTAACACAAGGTGAATATGATATATCATTATTGGTAAGATTAACTTAAGTTAATGGTCCTATGCTCTCAATAACTTCATATAGGCCAATACAGTTCAAGCTTAGCTCCCTTTTCTTTGAAACCTGAGCACACCTTGCCAAGGTGATACTTTTAGAAAAAATTCATCTTTTGGTTACTAATTCACATCTCTTCACCGTTAATACATTTAACTCTTAGGTATATCTCATTATATTCCACATCTTCGGTGTTGATCCACCTAATTCATCTATCTTTCTTGAGTCGTTTATTTCTAACACAGATCAATTTCACTTATCAACAATATCGTGAATCAATTATGACCTTTATCCATTTTTTTTGGCCCTCTTCATTTCAATGTAAGAGCGAACGACTCTTTTTATCGTATAACACCTCATACAGTATTCTAATGATATTAATATGATAATGATTTTTATGCTTGAAGTCAATTGGAACTATACATTGATCTCATGTTCCTATGAACTCCAAAATATAAACTTTAAGCATATCTCCAATAGTTAAGACTGTAGGCAATTTAAATATTCAATCACTTGATTCTACATTCCTATCCGCTAAATGTTGTTTCAGCATATTCCTACTAGGATGTATAGCTTAAGTTGTTATGGGTGCTTTCACTAACAATCTGTTTGCTCAATCATCTTTATTATGCACTCATATTTCTTATTTCAATCACAAAGTATCTTTTTTTTTTTTCAAATTCAAAATCTTCAATTTGGGCTTTACGAATCTTTTAACGTGAAACTAATCTTAAATTTCAATGTAACTAATAATACTTCATTTTGCCCCAAATTCAACTCGACATTCTATGCTCTTTATTACACTAAGTTTTGTAACCTCAATATATGAATTTGTGCTACACCGTTATTGAATTTTCTACTCAATACATCAAATACAACACTAACTTTATTGAGAAATACTCATTTACATAATCATAATCTTTTAGTAATTCTATCCATTGTCTGGGTCTTATATTAAGTTCCTTCAAACTTAATAATTACCTCAAATTTAAATGATCTGTATATCTATGTATAGATCTAAAATGTTTCATTATACATATAATGTCTCCAACATCTCAAAACAGTTACTATTGCAGCAAGTTTCAAATCATGTATCAAATAATCAACTAATGAGATTTTAATTGTCTGAATTCATATTAATTCACTTTATTATGTTGCATTAGATTTCATCCTAATCTCGTATGTGAAATATGATTGTATACTACAAAATCTCCAAATTCAAAATATATAGTTAACATCGATGTTATAATTCCTCAAAACTCTTTTTTTAACATTCATCAGTCATATGATTTACATGTTTTTCCTTAGACATTTTTGTCAAAGGATAAAATCAGTAAAAATATCCTAACAACTTTTGGTAGTGTCCAATTTCAAGCTAATTATAGAAAATTTTAGATCTCTCCTATACGCCTTGGAGTTTCTCACTTCATCATTTCCTCTATTTTCTTGGGTCTCCCAATATGCTATGTTCAGATATTATACATCCTAATATTTTATTCAATCAAACTAAGATTCACTCCTATTGAACTTGGCATATAGTTGTTTCCACCTTCATGATATGTAAGATTTCCTCATGTATTCAAAATATTCTTCTCAAATTTTTTGAATACATTCAATATATCATCTATGATCATAGTCGCTAATTCATCCAAGCAAAAATTGGTTCACTTTATATTTCAATGCCATGATACTATCAGGGGCATTGTTAACTCAAACAGATATTGCCAAAACTCTATGTGCCCATGATTAGTTTTTTGTAATTCCTTAAGTAACTAATTCCTCAATGAGGTAATATTATCTCATGTTATTTTCAATTTCCCTAATTGACTCCTTTTCTCGAATGATTTTCTCAATTTATTCAATTTTCTCAGATTTCATATTGACTTATTATAATGTTTGTACCCTAAACCCTAAACCCTAAGGAGAAATGTTGTCCAGAATCAAATGAGGTTAAGGTATCTTTAGCATAAGTTATTAATTAGTGAATTGTCATAAATACATCTCTAGATAAGATGTAATGATCT
>JAOSBK010000009.1:10690482-10710903 GCA_027568895.1 Erythroxylum shatona | reverse complement strand
ACATTTTTATCCTCATGCAAAACTTAACATTCATCCTAACTTCACTTCTTCTATTTCAACCTCATTCAAACAATTTAATTTGCCATTGGAAATTATCCAACACTCAATCTCAATTCATATGATTTCTTACCTTCAAATAGCATCTTGTCATTCACTAGGTTCCTCTCTTGCTTTTCCATAATATCTTACATATATAACTATGGTTCATGCTTAAGTTTTCTCAACTCATCATCATACGTAATTCACATTCCAATTTCATAATCATCTATAACACAATTCATATACAAAAAACTCATTTTATTTCATTTATTATTTCTAAATTTTCACTCAAAGATCGGGGTGCAACAATCTAACAATTTCAAATTTTGGATTTAAATTGAGCATAGAATACTATTTCAGCATAAGAACAGTTCAAAAATGTTTGGGGTATAACTTTTCGATTATTGAGCCAAATTGAATGATTTTGGTGTCATTAAAGACTTAAGACAATGAAGAACATTTTTTAGAAGGAAGTCTTATCAAATTGCTTCATTGACCTGATCAAAATGATCATGGAAATTAACTCGAAGGTTGGGACTTTTGGAAGAGTTTGAGTATCTAGAATTTATCTTAGTGAATGTGCTATATATGGACCCTCAAATTGTATTCCTATTGAATGAGTTTTTGATTATTGTTAAAGGAAATCAAGGAAGGCAAGAGGAGCAAGGGGAGAGGTCCCTTTGAGCAAGTTTATAAACAAGGATTTCAAGGTGGGTAATATATTTATGGTTATTGGGTGATATGGGCATGTTTGTCTTATTGGTGAATATATGTAAATTGCTTAAATTGAATGCATATGTATTGTATGTTAACTTTCTTGATAGTGAATTACTGTGATTGTTGCAAATGCATTGTGAGTTATGAATTATTATCATGTTATACCATTGAAACATGTCATGGCATTTTATATGAATGAAAGGAGGAGAAAGCACTATGAGCATGAAAAGTATGAATGTGTGTGAAATGAGTTAAGCATTAGAATTTGATTGTGTTTGGGTAAGAGAGGAACATTTCATTAGTCACATGCACGTTGATCTATAACCTTCTCTCGGCTGCCTACTTAGAGATCTTGAGAAATCAGAATCATTTTGTTCACGTTATAAACTTTGGTTTATCTGTTTTGTTCCATAGAACTTTCGAGCCATTTGTTTGTGCATTGCAATTTTGAATTGTCGAGTATGATTTATAATTGAATGTTATGTTTTGATGCTTAAATGTACATGATATGTTTTTGGTGATAGGATCCTTGACTATGGATATTCGAGTTAGAATTTTTGGATGATTGACTTGCTATGTAAAATAAGTTATAGATTTATATGAATGAATATACATGTATATGCTTGAATTGTATGGCTCATTGCTAGTGGCTATAAATGTATAAGCCACAGAACTTCGCAGCTCACCCTATTACCTTCCACTCCACAAGTGAAAAAAAAGCGGAACAAGAGAATTGTGGACCTTGCAAGGCATTTAACAACTCCAAGATAGCTATAATTAGTAATTAAGTTAGTTAAGAAACTTTTGGTAATTAGGATCATATTAAACAAAAGCATCCAATTGTATCATGTGCATTTTGTATTCTGTAATAAGCCAATAGTGTGGCTTTTGATATATAAATAATTTTTTTCAAACTCTCTTGGTTTAGTAATGAAATGATGAATTGAAGAAGTTTTGTTTGTATATGTTCAGAGTTAATTTCTTTGTTAAAATGGTTGTGTTGAAAAAATTGAATGAATATATGTATGTTTTATGTTAAATGTTGGTGATCTGGGTCTTGTCCTAAAGTTTCACCATGGCGAGGCCTAGAGTACACCGCGACAAACCTTTTTGG
This sequence comes from Erythroxylum shatona, assembly GCA_027568895.1. Taxonomy (NCBI): domain Eukaryota; kingdom Viridiplantae; phylum Streptophyta; class Magnoliopsida; order Malpighiales; family Erythroxylaceae; genus Erythroxylum; species Erythroxylum shatona. The sequence goes on along the minus strand of JAOSBK010000009.1, from coordinate 10,709,033 downwards.
AAGGATTTTTGTACTAAAATTGGTGATTTCACCCTAGCAATGCAAAGACTTTCTCATTGCGGCGGACTCGCCACTGCTGAAGCTAAAATTTTTGAGAAATCAGAGCCTCATAATAGGTACCTTGACCTTGGGTGCTAACCCTAATTGGTATGAGAGCGATAGTTTGACTTCAAAAATGGGGTCCAACATAGGTAGTTTTTTAGAACACAGCACGTCCCTTATTCATATTTTCATTTACAAACAACACAATGAAAAACACCATAACACAATAAAACAACCCTAGTGCAGGACCCTTTCAACGCGGAAAATTAGTACACATGACCAAAGGTAGCAGTACCCTTGTTGTCTAATTTTGGGTTTCTTGGTTTCTTATTTCCAAAAATCACAAACACATGTTTAAATCATTGGATCATATGTCACAATCCTATTGGACCATGTGTTACAATCCTATTAGACCATATGTTACAATTCTATTAGACAATGTGTTGTAATGCAATTAGGACATGTGTTACAATTCTATTGGACTATGTGTTACAATTCTGTTAGATCATATGTTACAATTGCATTGGACACACATATTTTAATCTTATTGGTCTATGAGCTAACTTTAGGAAAATTGCATATTGGTCCTTCTTCTTCCTTCAATTCCCTCATTAGCTAATAATCTTATCATTTTATTTCATTGCTATATGTCTTAAGTTTCTAATGGCATGAATTTCATGTAATTTGGTTAATTATTTTGGTAGTTGTACCCAAAACACTATAGTCTGTTCAAAATTAGGGACAATAGCCATTACTCAACTTCAAGCTAGAATTGAAAATTTTATCGGCACAATAAAATTTTGGTTCCTCTATAAAAGTCTTAGAACTGTATCTCTAGTTTAATATCAAATTGAAATTATCTAATTTGATGGTCTACAAGACAAGATATGACTAAATTACAGAAATATGTTCAGTGGAACCTATCCACTCAAGGAGGCACACAAAACCAAATCAACTAACTTCAGTCTTATCTTGCAAGAGTAACACAAAAACACATCAAATTTAGTAAAAAACATCCAATTTACTTAAGCAATATTTTTTTTATCAATTCCCCTCACATCACATTCATAAATCCAAGCAAACATATAAAAAATTTCTATACATATTTCATGCCTAAGTATGTATGTCCATGTCAAAGAGAACAAATTATCCATTTACCTTTTTGTTTTACATTAAGTACCATAATTTCTCCTACTAAGATACGTTTGATTCATTATGTTCACTCCTTAATATGCTCTAGACATGCTATAATACTTCCAGGGTATATGTTGGGGTGTTACAGTCCATCCATTATAACCCATACCATATCATGCTTTCTTTATGCGAGGAGTAGACCTATTAAAAAGTCCATAGTGATATTATCCCATTTCCATTGTGGAATTGGAATGAGATTCAATAGGCTAGATAGGGCTTGATGTTCAACATTCACCTGTTGACAAGTCAAACATTTAGACACATAGTTTACCACATCATGTCATATAGTTTACCACATCATGTTTCATTCCTAGTCACTAGTAATGTTTTTTCAAGTCCTGGTACATCTTGTTACCCCTACGATGTATGATGAACATATTATTCTGGGCTTCATATAATAACTTCTTCTTTAATCCTTTACTGTCAGTACATATAGTCTACTTTTGTAGTACAAACTTTTGTAATCCTTCACTACAATTAGTCAATTTCCCTTCTTATACTGTTTTTAAAATTTATTGCAAGTTGGTATCGTATTTTTATGCATGTACTATCATTTGTCTTAAGTTGGGACGTGCTTTTAACTAGGATTTCAAAGCTCCATATCATATAAATCTACATCTACTATGTTGTAATGACAGAGTTGACATAAATTTCCTGCTCAAAGCATCTGCTACTGCATTAGCTTTCCCCTAGTGGTAGTCAATTATGTAATCACAGTCTTCAAACAATTCTAGCCAACTTTATTGCCATAAATTGAGCTCCTTCTATGTGAGTAGGTACATGAGACTCTTGTGGTCTATATATATCCTACATCTTTCCACATATAATTAGTGTCCTTAGATTTTCAAAGCAAAAACCACTACGGTGGATTCTAAATCATGTGCAGTAGTTTTGTTCATGTGACTTTAACTATCTCGAGGCGTAAGTCACCACTTTCCTATCCTACATCAGTACATATCCTATACCATTCCTAGAAGCATCACTGTATATGGCATACTCTTTGTTTGGAGTTGGTTGTGTCAAAACTGGAGTTTCAGTGAGAATCTTCTTTAACTGCTCAAAACTAAATTAGCGTCTATCATTCCATCCAAACTTTGTGACTTTCTGAAGTCAGTTTGTGATTAGAGAAGCAATTAATGAGAATCCATTGACAAAGCATCGATAATAACTACCTAAGTGATTGAACCCAAGTTTTCTATATCATTTGGTGAAAATTTCATGGTTTCTGTTATACTTTTTGGCTCTTATTATCGGATATTGTGCTTAATTTAGCTCATGAATGCTTATTTTAAATTAATGTAACTTGAAGGTAAAATTATCACAAATAATTAGTAATTGCACTCAATTGGATTTTAGAACAATTGATATTGCAAACCACTATTTTTAATTGCAGGACAATGAAGTAGTAGAGCCAAAGAGTAAAGAGCAAGAGATTCAAGAACATAAGTCGATCAAGCAATAGGCAAAGTTTGCCGTGGTGAGGTTAATGTTTTCACCGCAATGAAATCAGAAAATTTTTGAAGAAACCTTTCAGGAAAAGTTTGTCGTGGTGAGCTCATCCTTTCCCCACGGCGAAACATTCAAATCAACACCAGACTCAAACCATTTTCATAAATTTAACCAACTGTGCAAACCCGATCCGACAACCTATTTGTGAAAAAAATCCTTTTTGGGATAAGATACAAAAAGAGAAGGAGATAGCTTACAGAGAGGATCATCATTCCATCATCTTTCCACCCATTATCACACCATCAAGTTCTCTCATATCCATCTCATTTTTATTCCATGTTTCACTATCAACTTCTACCATGGGTGACTCTAATTGCTTCTTAGTTGTGAAGCTTGTTAGGGCTATATGTGGCTAGGCGTTTCTTTCCATTTGAAGATGTAGCAATGGCTAGAGTTCAATGAGCTTAAAAAGGGAGCAGCTTAATCCATGGTTTAGCTATGATTTATGAATTCCCAGGTTTAGGATTTGTAATTTGTAGTTGAATAGACTTGATTATGGTTTAATCAAATGTTGGATATTTGTTGTGTGGTTTGGATTGGTTTATGTAGAACTTTGAGCTTAAATATATGAAGTCTCATACATGTCTATTTATGATCTTGTTGATTCTCTTTTATCTTGCATAGTTGTGTTTGATATTGAGTTGATTCTAAATCTCGAAGTGACTTATTGCATGGACTTTTCCACTACACACACTAAGAGCATTTAAAAGGGTTTTAAGAAATGGAGTCCCATTGATTAAGATCTTGTACTTAAGGAGTTCTTTAAGGTTTACCCTTAGTGATTTACACTCCCATCAAAATCAACTTTGAACTATGATAGCCAAAGCTCATTTTCAAGATGATTCTATCACTCTTTGATCATTTGTCTTAATCTTTCCGTTTGCTATTCCCAAAAATCCAAAAATACATTTTACAATTCAATTTAGTGCAGTTAATGTTCTCAAAGATCAAAACCCTCTTCTTACCAAATTAGCTTACATTTTGTGACCTATAGGTTAACTTAGGTCCATTCATTCTAGGTTCTGACTAAGTCAAACAACCTGAGGTTGCATTCTATATTGTAATCCTTGGATTATTTTTTATTTGACCTCCAAGGGTACGAATAAAGGTCCGAATCAAAATGGTGCCATTACCGGGGAGCCAACAGATTGTTTCTCCATGTTAACTTTTGTCATTTTGCTGCTAATTGAGGTTAGGAGCCTTTTCTTTAGATTGTATTCTAGATAGTTTAGTTTTATACTTTTCAATACTATAGGATTTCATTTTTTTGCATAGCTTCAAAATTTTGAAAATACAAACAAAAGGATACTGAACTTTCTACACTTTTCATACTTGGCATTTTTGCACCTACATAGCTTTGAACATTTCTCTTGATTGCTTTTTGATCTGTACATATATACTTTCATACATACTTGCATACATACTTTTATACAAACTTTAACACACCTACACACTTGCATCCATCATATCTCATCTTTTTACTTAACTTTGTGTGCTTGCAAGTCAATTTTGTTACCTTTTATTCTCCTTTGAATTGCTCCCTTGCATGCCCCGAAAAATCAATCTTCTACCTTTCCACCCTAAAATTGAGAGATGTCAAAGAAAAATTAGGAAGGACAGGAGAGAAAAAGAGAGAAGCAAAGTAGCTGTTGAAGAGGAGAATATCTTAATGGAGTCTAGTCAGCGAAGTAGTGAGAGTGAATCATTAGAAGGTGTGATAATGGCTAAAACCCAGCTTTTCTGCAAAACCCTAACCTTAATGCTAACCAACCTAGGAATGGTGATAATGGAGGTAATAGAGAGCAGGAGCGAGTCAATGAGAACAATGGAAATCATAAAAGGAGGACTATTAGGGAAGCTACTACCTCGGATGTGAATTATGATCCTTTTACTGTTGCTTGCCCTAATTTTGATGTGAATTTTGAGGTCAAAGGATTGCTTATTAACTGTTTTCCTGAATTTCATGGCTTGACAAGAGAAGATCCCTTCATTCATTTGCAATCACTGTCCATGATTTGCCAAAGCATGAATCCCGTAGGCGCTTCTCTGGATCAAGTGCTATGGAAAGTCTTTCATCTATCCTTAGAGGGTAAAGTAAGGGAGTGGTATATGAGCCTTCCAAGACATGTGACAAATGCCTACCATAGTTGGGCAAATTTGAGAAAGGCATTCTTGGAGAAGTACTTTCTGACCTCTAAAACTTCATTAATGAGGAAGGAGATTTACTCGGCAGGTGAAGATTAGATGAGTCCCTCAACAATTATTGCAACCGTTTTCAGGAAATATTATCTAGATGCCATCACCATCAGATATACGATGAGTAATTCGTGTAGTACTTTTACGATGGATTAAAAAGTCAAGATAAGGGTATGTTGGATGTGGCTTCAGGAGGTTCCCCGATTGACTTCACAACTATAGAGGCATGGGATCTAATTAAGAAAATGGCTTTAAATCACCAATAGTATAGTGTTAGGGACACTAGAGGAGTGCATGAGTTGGGAGCTTCGACAGTTCACTTCAAGAGAATGGAAAGTCTTAAGTCTATGGTTAACTCTTTGGAAGGTAAAGTGACTTTACAACTGTCCTTCATTACTGCAGAGTTTAAAAATATGATTGTGCATCGTCCACCACCTTTTATGGATCTTATTGCACCTAGTTGCAATACTTGTGGTTCAGCAATGCATATCTCTAGTGTCTGCCCCAGTCATTAAAAAAAAGGTGCTTGCTATTTATCAGGGTCAACCCAATCAGAAGTGGGATCCTTATTCCAACACCTATAACAAGGGATGGAAAACAAATCCTAGACTTAGTTGGAGAAACGAAGAAGGTAAAGGTCCAAATAGATTTCAACAAGGTGGAGGAGCTAGTTCTTCCACAAACCAGTTCCAAAACAAACGACAAGTTTCAATTGTCCCACCAAGGGAATACATTAATCAACTCTTGCATAATATGATGGCATTGATGAAGGAGTAAAGGACTTCTAATAATAACCCATTCAATGCCATAGCTTCTCTGATTCAACAAGACTCTTCTACAAATGCTACCCGATTCAATGCTCTAGAGAAAAGAATGGAGTAATGGGAGACTAAGGCGGAAAACTTCAACTCTTATGTCACTCTGCTATCTAATAACATGAGTGAAAACTAAGCTAGGAGCAGTGGCCCTATTCCTTCCAATACTATTATAAAACCTAAGAGTTTGAATGCCATAACTCTTCGAAGTGGGAAGCAAATGAGGTTCCGCGATTAAGATGAGGGAGTAGATGAAGAGGAGATTGAATGTGAAAAATTACCTTCAACATCAACAAGAGTTAAGAAGGCTGAAAGCTCCAAAGAGAGATCACTTTTAGCTAAAAAGGAGTCCACATCTTTAAGGAGCAAAGAAGCAAATTCTGAAAGCAACCAAGAATCAAACAAGCATGGAGCCAATGAAGCCAGTGGTAGGAAGGTAAATCTTAAAGACCTTCCTTATCTTAATTCATATTTGATGAGCAAAAGGATGACTGAAACTAAACATGAGAAAGATATCATTGATTTGTTTAGTAAAGTGGAAGTCAATATTCCTTTGCTTAACCTTATGAAACAGGTTCCTACTTATGCCAAATACCTTAAATATTGGTGTACCAATAAGAGAAAGTTCAGATCAAATGGGAGAGTGAAAGTTAGCTTAAATGTGTTTGCCTTACTTAAACCCCAAATTCCTGTGAAATGCCAAGACCTTGGATCTTTCACTATCCCTTGCACTATAAATAACATTATTATAGAGGGAGCCTTGTTAGATCTAGGGGCATCAATTAATGTCATGCTTAAGTTTGTCTACACATCATTGGGAGTCAAGAATCTCAAGTCTACATCTGTATTTCTCCAATTGGCTGATAGGTCTCTTAGGAATCCTCTAGGTATTATAGAGGAAATTTTAGTCCAAGTTAAGGGTTTAGTCTTTCCGCTGATTTTTATGTGCTTGATATGTCTTTTGAAGTTGTGCAAGACACCACACTGATTCTTGGTAGACCTTTCTTAGTGACTACTAGTGTTGGACCCCGATTCCAGAATCCAACTCTTGCTCTAATATCACAACTGTTGAACCCTAAAATTTTCAAAGTACAACTCTTGGAAATCATGTAAAATGTGGGCTTGTTCTTGTTACCATGCATGGTTATTCCAATTAACCCCCATTAGTCATCCTGGGTTCATCTTCATTCTAGAATTATTCTTATACTGAAACAAGTATTTTGTGCTCAATTTCCATCCAAAAATTGAAATTCATAAAGACATAATTAACACCCTATTACTTCAGAAAATTTGAAACTCTATGTTTTTAGTTTATTCTGAAACAAGAACCAACTCATTCAGAGCACTACAGATCAAGATATCATCAAAATACCGAAGTATGTTCAGTAACATATCCAATTCACACTCTTCCAACTGATATCGATACTTTGATTCAGTAAATCTCTTTGAAATTAATATCAAAAGCTATAAATTTTTTTGAGAGGTAGAAAAATGTGTTAGGAATCCATTGGTTTAAAAATCAGGTCATTTGGAGGTCGGATGACAAAGTTATTGTTGAAAGAATCAAACTTGATTTTGTTCTCAATCATATTGAATCCTTTTTAGGACAATTGGCATAACTTCCACTAGAGACATCAGATTAAGGTCGTCTTTAAATGGTTTTGAAGAGGACTCCTAGATCTACAACTTTCATGACCTTGAATAGAAATTTTGTCACCTAATGGGTTAAAGATGAATCAGATGAAGGTTGGTCATTAGCCAACGATAGATAAGATGAAAGCTTGGTCAATGATGAATCAGATGAAGGCTTGGTCATAAGTCAAAGGTGGATCAGACGTAGGCTTGGTCAATGATGAATCAGACGCATGGTCAATGATGAATTAGATGAAGGCTTGGTCAATGATAAATCAGACAAAGGATTGGTTAATGATGCATAAGACGATGGCTTGGTTAATGATGCATCAGACAATGGCTAATTCAAAGATGTATTAGATGATGGCTAGGTCAAATATGCATCAGACGATGGCTTGGTTAAAGATGCATCAGACAATGGCTAGGTCAAAAATGCATCAAAAGATGGTTGGGTCCAAGATGCATCAGACAATGGCTAGGTCAAAGATGCATCAAATGAAGGCTTGGTCAAAGATGCATCAAACGAAGGGGTTTTACAGGATCTTCCTTACATCACCAAAAGTTTCGAATCACTAACTACACTCTCCAAAGCATATCCACTTATAAAGATCATAACTTTCGACATCGATGTCCAAAATACTATATATCCTTGGAAAGCTAGAAATATAAGCTACAAGTTTGTCTAATTTAGCCTAGATCAATATAGTTTTTCTCCAAAAGTTAGAACACAAATTTACCCTTACAAAAAATTAAAAATTTTCCCAAATGTATCTCCTCTAATGCAACATCATTCTTATCCATTCAACTACATCTCCTCATTCATAATTCATATTTTCTTTTCCTTAACATCTCACTTATGTGTCTATATATATATAACAACAATTCATGTTCAAACATTCACTTTCTTGGTTACTCGATCTCATTTTCTTCAACTGAAGATGGGATGAAAAGAGGGTGAGCTTGAAAGCTCGTGGGTAATAGTTTTTAATGGAAAAATAAGCAAAACCTTTGAAAATGTTCACTTGTCATAGAAAATTCTCATTGAGTTCATCAAACACATGGTTCTTAAGTTTTCAACCGAAGTCATAATAAGACAAATCATATATGCATCAATCTTGTCAACATATCTTGAGCACATAAGCATATCAGAATGGTTTGGGTGGATCCAAAACATAACGTACTACATATTTTCACAAAATGGTCCTGTGTAGCTGTGAACATAACGTACTATAAAAATCCCATAAAGTGGTCATGTGTAGGTGTGAACTTAGGGGAGTCCATAAAGGAGCTCCATGCCACTACCGAGCTGGCAAAAGAAGCATTTTGTCGAAGGGTACTTGACATAACTTAGGAGACCACTACAAACTCACATAATCATGTATTTCACATCTTGAAAACATATTGTTCAAAATGGCACATTTCGGAAACTTGTTTTGCATAAGGATGAAATATTTCAAAAACCACTTCCATGTCCATTTCACAATTCATCAACCAAATTCACATACCAAACATATGATAATTTCTCAAATTATTCAAAAGTAATAAATGCAATATTTATGAAACAATTAAAAACATTTTATTCTCTTGATTTAAAAGAAAACTTTAATGGCTCATTAAATCTATTATATACATGTAACCCACCTTGAAATCCTTGCTCATAAACTTGCTTATTGAGACCTCTCCCCTTGCTCCTCTTTCCTTCCTTGGTTTCCTTGAAGCTTCACTAAATGAAATGATTATTGGCTCAAATGGAAGCTCTTCTCTTCCTCTTCTTTTTTCCCTTTTTAAACAACCTCAAAATCTCTCTTGAAGGCTAAGAAAATGAAACCCTAGCTTGTTTTCTCTTCTTTGTCTCCTTCTCTCCTTCTCTTCGTATTTCTCTGTCTTCTTCACGACACTCTCTTTTTTTCTTCAATTTTTGTTCTTCTCTTTTTTTAAAATGCAAGACCACAACTTCTTCTTCCAATTCTACCCTTAATGAGTGTGCAAAGTCCATTTTGCCCTTCCTTATAAGCGTTATGTCTTTTATGCTTAAGTATCTTGCGAAAAATACCCTTGAACATTCTTGTAACCTTAACACTTTAATTCCATTAACCCATGCAATAAATCTTGCTAACTTTGACATTATTAAATAATTCTAAAATGATTAATCTATCAAAACCTCAAAAATTATTTAAATCATACTTATTCATAAAAAAAAATCAGGGGCCAACATTTCTTCCCCTCTTAAAAGAATTTCATCCTCGAAATTCTTACCTGACTGATCTATGGGTAGGGGTATGTCTCCTCATATTAGCAATAATGTCACTTCAAATTCAAGAATCCAATCACATGGTTGGATACTTGACATCAAACATAATGCATACAGTCTCAATAGCATATTATACATTTTATGCTTGTGTCTCTGCTAGGAATAGGACTCTAATACTCACTTTTGAGTCATTACATATTCATTTCTAATCTGTTCTTTCATTGATCATTCTTAATATAAACTATATGATCTGCTTAACCTAATTCAGTGAAATTCTTCTTCGTAAGAACATTTCTTGCTACTATCATCTATACTGCTCGTACAATCTTTATCAATCATCTATTATCATCATCATCACATTATCAGCCATTTTTAATACCTCAAGAAGACCAATTTCTATCGTTCTTCAAGGTCATAATGTTCTAATTACAAAAACTCAATGAAGTGATAAATATAATTACTATTGTATATGTTTAGATGTGTATCATCAAAGTCATCCCATTTTAACATCAATTATACTCCAATTTACTAGGATTTACCTCTTCTAATATCTTAATGGTTCAACTACCATATTGAGTGCATTAACTCTTCTCATTCAATTCTTCATCTTTTTATTAATCTCATTCAACCATAAAATCCTATCTTCTATGCATTTCTAACTTTTTCCTTACTATATATCATTCATCTCATGAATCTTCAATGTGTATATCCTTAATCAATTCAGAATTATTGATGCATAATCATTATGAAAATTTGATCTTAATTCCACTAATATCTTATTATACCAGATCATAACTCTTAACACAACAATTAAATAATCATTCTAACTTCCAAGTTCAAACTTTCAATTCCACTTTGCTTGTACATCTTAAATCTTGTCATTTCCATTCATATCTCTATTTCTTCTCAATCAATTCATGAAAATATTTTCACATCCATATAAATTCAAATACATATCCACAACAAAATTTCGTCACCATATTCACTAACATAAGCACAAATACTGAATCAATGTCTAACATATCAGACTACGTAATATTTTTTATTTCTAAATATCCACAAACTTTTATTTTCTCATATCATGAAAGAGCATTGGTTTTCTCACTAATTCTATCAGCCTGAACTCTTAACAATCGATTGCGTGTGACTAATACACATGCGACTCAGACTAGGGATCAATCACTACTGTTTGCTATAGAATGACCAAAATGTATGTATGTTGGCACATATTTCGAAAGCTGCCCATCTAAGATACTAATTCTAGGCTCTGATACCACAATTGTTGGACCTCAATTTCGGAACTCAACTTTTGCTCTGATACCACAACTGTTGAACCCTAAAATTTTTGAAGTCCAACACCCGAAAATCATGTAAAATATGGTTTTGTGCTTCTAACCAACATGGCTATTCTAATTAACCCTCATTATTCATCCTCGATTCATCCTCATTCTTTGATACCATAAGTGCCGGGCCCTATTTATAAATTATTCTTATACTAAAGGAAATATTATGTGCTCAACTTCCATCCATAATTTGAAATTTTTAGAGACTGAATTAACACCCTATTTCTTTATAAAATTTAAAACCGTATGTCTCTAGTTTATTCTGCAAGAACCAACTCATTTTGAGCTCTATAGGTCAAGATATCATCAAAATACCGAAGTATGTTCAGTAACATATCTAATTCATACTCTTCTAACCGTTACCCTTACTTTGATTCAATAAATCTTTTTGAAATTAATATAAAAAATCTATAAATTTTTATACAGAGGTAGAAAAATGTGTTAGAAATCCATTGGCTTAAAAATCAGGTCATTTGGAGGTCAGATGACAAAGTTATGTCTAAAAGAATCAAATATGATTTTGCCCTCAATCATATTGAACTTATTTTGGGGCAATTGGCATAACTTTCACTAGAGACATTAGATTGTGGTCGTCTTTAAGTAGTCATTGGTCAAAGATGGATAAGACAAAGGCTTGGTCATTGGTTAAAGATGGATCAGACGAAGGCCTAGTCAACGATGAATTAGACGAAGGCTTAGTCAATAATGAATCAGACGAAGGCTTGGTCATGGGTCAAAGATGGATCAGACGTAGGCTTGGTCAATGATGCACCAGAAGATGGCTTGGTCAACGATGCATCAGATAATGGCTAGGTCAAATATGCATCAGAAGATGGCTTGGTCAAAGATGCATCAGACAATGGCCTGGTCAAAGATGCATCAGACGATGGCTTGGTGAAAGATGCATCAGACGATGGCTAGGTCAAAGATGCATCAGACGATGGCTAGGTCAAAGATGCATTAGACGAAGGGTTCTACATGGTCTTCCTCACATCACCAAAAGTTCTAAATCACCAACTACACTCTCCAAAGCATCTCCACTTATAAGATCATAACTTTCTACTCTAATGTCCAAAAATTTCATACTATATATCGTTGGAAAGCTAGAAAGATAAGCTACAACTTTCCTGAAGAAAACATTGTCTAATTTAGCCTAGATCAATACAATTTTTACCTAAAATTTTGAAAAAAAATTTACCCTTATGATAAACTTGAAAGATTTCCCAAATTCACTTCCTCTAATGCAAGATCATTCTTATCCATTCAACTACATCTCCTCATTCATAATTCCTATTTTCTTTTCCATAACATCTCACTTATGTATATATATATATAACAACAATTCATTTTCAAAAATCATCAACTTAATTTGATAACTTCTTCAAATATACCTAATTCCAACTCAACGCCATCCATATACAATTCATATTTCATTAACAATAGAAATAGGAGTTTACAAAGCTTTAATGGCATTCCAATCCACATTACATCATCAGTATAAAAATCCAAAATTAAAAAGATACCAAACCCAATAATTCTCGAAATGCGTCTAAAGTCTTGCTTTTACAAAATCTAACTTAGTTTATAAAAAATTGCAAAAGTAGAATGATGCCTCGACTCTTGGTTACTCGATCTCATTTTCTTCATCTGAAGATAGGACAAAAAGGGGGTGAGCTTGAAAGCTCATGGGTAACAGTTTATAATGGAAAAATAAGCAAAACCTTTGAAAACATTCACTTGTCATAGAAAATTCTCATTGAGTTCATAAAACACATGTTTCACATCATCTAGTCAAATTCTCAAACTACAAAACATGAATGCATCACACTTGTTCACATATGATAAGCACATAAGCACATCAGAATGGTTTAGGTGGATCCAAAATGGAACGTACTATACATTTCCCCTAAGGTCCTATGTAGCTATAAACAAAACCTACTAATGCAATCGCACATAATGGTTTTGCGTAGCCGTGAACTTATGGGAGTCCATAAAGGAGCTCCATGCCACTAACGAGCAGGCGGGAGAAGCCTTTAGTCGCAGTGCACTTAACTTAACTTAAGAGACTACCACAAACCCACATAACACATAATTCATGACTTGTAAACTTGTTGCCCAAAATGACACATTTTCGAAACTTGATTTCACAAACTTGATATCTTTTCAAAATCATTTCCATTTTCATTTCATAAACAAATCACACAATTCATATACCAAACATATAGCACTTTCTCAAAACATTTAAAGGGCAATAAATGCACATTTATGATGTAATTGAAATCATTAAACTTCTTTGATTCAAAGAAATATTTGTGGCTTACTTACTCTATTATAAACATGTACCCACCTTGATTTCCTTGCTTAAAGACTTGCTCAAAATGCCTCTTCTCTTGCTCCTCTTGCCTTTCTTGTTTCCCTTATAAACTAACAAAAACCCACTCAATAGGGTTTTCAATTGAAAATCTCACAAAGAACAATCACTAAAATTGATTCTAAAATACTTAAACTCATGTATTTTCTAAACTCTATTAACCAAAATCCTTTCAAAAATCCAAAAGATTAAAAAAGTTCTTACCTTGATTCTTCACCAAATGAAGAGATCTTTAACTCAAATAGAAGCTCTTTTCTTCCTCTATCTTTTTCTCTTCTTGAGCCACTTCAAAATCTCTTTAAAAAGCTAAGAAATGAAAAAACCCTAGCTCAACTCTCTTCTTTTCTCTTAACCACCGAAATTCTTTTCTCTTTCTTTCTTATTTTCTCTTCGTCTCTCCCAATTCACATTTTTCTTCTTCTTAAAAGAACAAGACAACATTTCTTCTTCCTTTTCTACCCTTAATGAGTCCAAAAAGTCCATTTTATCATTCCTTATAGGCTTATGTTCTTTTAACATTAAGTGTCTTACCAAAAAATACCCTTGAACATTCTTATAACTTTAACAATTTAATTCCACTTACCCATTCAATAAATCCTACTAACTTTGGCACAAATAAAAAATTACAAAAATTAAATCTATCAAAACCTCAAAAATTATTTAAATCATGCTTAACTTAAAGAAAATTTTCATGGGCCAACAATACCTCCCACAATTTTAAGGATAATACTGAAAGATCTTTTGGTTATCTTTTTAATTATTGAGTGCTTGAAAGTAGTCATAAAAGATTTCTAAAGTAATCATTTTCATTTGTCCTTTAAAGCTTTGGTGGGGATAGCATTGAGTTTTTCCGTTTTTACTAGTTTTCCCTATACTTGCATCTTGGATTCAGAGTGTTTTTTGCGAGAACTTTTTTATATTAGGGTCTCAATGATGGTTCTTTAAATTCTTTCAAAGCTTTTTCTTCTTCGGTTTGATTTTTAAAGCTACAATGAATAATTGATGATTGACCAGTAATATGAATAGTAGCTTTATGTCATTCATCATATATGCCAACCATGGGTCTATTGAATATAACATAAACTTTTGATTCTGCAAAATCTTCTTTTCTCTGAGAGCTTGATATAACGGGGTTAAGGGGTTTGGTTTGAGTAATTTGTTGTGGGGTAACTGATAGAATGGTTGGTGAGTTTTTAGAAATTTGTTTTTCAAGAAGAGTAATGGTTGCTCTTAATTGGTTAATTTCTTTGTTAATACTGCCAATTTGTTATTGTAGATCTAATAATTCTGCTTCTTTTTTGGTGAGTGATTATTTAAGACTGGAGATTGCTGCTTCCATTCTCGAGTGAGTATATCTGCAAGATTGTCAATAGAAGATTTTATATAATTAATTTGAAAATTATATTGATTTAATTCTAATTGCCATTAGATTAATCTTCCTTGATTATAACTGGTTTTATTATTATACTTGGTAAATCCACATAGATATCAAGAAGTTGTCTGAATTTCAAATTCGACAGGTAATAAATTCACTTTCTATTTTCTCAATGTTTTGATGCATGCAAGTGTTTCTTTTTCATGAATAGGATATTTCTTTTCAGTGGGATTAAAAGTCCCATTGATATATTTACATAATAGATATTTCCTTAAATTGGGTGGTTGTGTTAAAAGACAGTCGGCCCTTGTATCAATACTTGCATCTATTTGTACAATCAATGTATCCTTAGCATTATCTCTTTTGATATTTTTGACTCAGATTTGTTTCTATTAATTTTAATATTTTATGTGGTTTTTTCATTTATTGCAAATAATATTTTGAATAATTGTTCATAATTCTTGTCTATTAGTTTTTGGGTTTCGCTAAAGTCATTAATTTTTTGTAATGACATATACTTTTGACTTTTTTCTATTAGGGGTTGTGTCATAGTAATTATCTCTTTTAATTGAATTTCAATATTTGATTGTCTATCTAATAATTCAAATAATTGTTTAGTAATACTCACAAAGTATTTTTAAGATGTTCTGTTATTTCTTTAAGTTGATTCTTAATAATAATTATTTCTTTATCAAAATGTCATTTTTGTTCTTGTTCTTCGTTTTCAATTGTTATTTTTGGTTCAATAATTCAAATGGATTTTTCTAATCTTATTCCTGGTTCGGTAAATCTAATAGGTTTTTCTAATGTTAACGATTTTGATCTTAATGGAAATTTGTCTTTAAACGTTTTGTTTTCAGATAAAGATAGTCATGGAGCAAATGATTCTAAATCATATAATTTAATTAGGTAATTTTTTTCTAGTAATTCTCGTAGATTAGTTCTTAAATTGGTACCTACTTTTACTACATCATTAAAAAAATGGTCAATATATATTTTATTTGTGTTTTTAAATTCAATATTATGATGTGAATTAGTTAAAGTGTAACTAATTTTATAAGTAATTGAAAAAGGATATTGTCCTATAGTCATTAAATTTTCTCTATAAAATTTATAGGCAATAGTAATAGTTTTATCTATATTATGTGATTTTAAGGGAATTCCTAATTTTAAAGAGTGTTAAATTTTACTTTTTTATAAGCTAAATCGCCATTCATTATTCCTATTACTCGATCGTTTAAATTAGTCATACGTTCGTCTATTATAACCATTTGTATAGGGGAGTTTATTCCTTCTTGAAAAGTAGATTTTAATAATATTTGAATAGTAGATAGGTATATATATCCTATTTTATGTCGTTTTTCTTCAAGAAATTTTTGTAATTGTTTACAAATTTGTTTTTAATCTATTAAACTTATGCAGATATATCCATTACAATGATCTATTTTGTTAGGTGTTTCATGAATTAGTTTGCCATAATAAATAATATTTTTTCAATTTATTATATTTTTGATGGGATGATGAGTAATATATTGTCCAGCCTTTAAGTTTAATTGTGTTTTAACTATTTGTTTTTGTTTTTTCATATTATAATAATGTATTAATATGGAAAATTTCAACACATTCAGTTAAATTCTAAAGTATCTATATCTAATATATCTCTAGTTATTTCTATCATTTTAATGAAAATGTCTTTTATGTTCTTTTAATATATATTTTTTATTTTATAACTCTTGTTTATATGAACTATAGAGATTAGTAGCAATACCGAGTTTTTCTTTAATAGGTCTTAATCCATTGTTATTAATGAAAAATTGTAAATAATTGTATCGTTCTTCATAATAACTTTTTTCTATTTTGTACCAAGATACTAAACTTTCAAAATATATAATTTCAGTGTGTATTTGGTTACCGATAGTATAATAGCTATTCATATTTGAGCTTGATAATGTTTGTGAAAATGTTTATAAAATTCTTTTACTTCTTTTTCTAGATAATATAAGGTTTTATGATTGTTAACAATACTGAAATGTAAAGCATTAATAGATATAAGAAAATTATGAGTTTGAATAAATATTTTGATATATTTCTGACAAACTTTATTTTTTGCTTCCATACGTATTATTAATAAATAGCACAAGAAGGCATAATTGTTGAATTTTGTTAAGAAGAAATCTAATAAGAATATTTCTAAACCCATATGTCAAACAATTATTAAGAAAATCTATAAGTCTAATTTTATCTAAATAAGTTAAACTATGTAGCATATAAAAAAATAATGATAGGTTTAAGATAAGGAATGATTAGTAAATAAAGATATATAATAACTAGGTTTAAGGTAAGGAATCATTAGTAAATAAAGATAGATAATAGCTGATGAAAATATAAAAACGCAGATAAACACTTTGTCTCTTAAACGCCAATCGAGGAGTTTATTTTTTTTCATTTTGAGCAAGAAATCTATCTCGAGTTGCCTGGACTTTTTTCACGGTCATCAGGAGCCTCAGTTACACTGGGCTTCTCTTTCTCTGACAGATTCAAGTGCTTTCCATCATTTCCCTCTCTGATACTTCGACCTCCCCTCAGTTTGTTAATATTCAGTTTCTCAAGTTTCTTCAAAACCGGAATGACCCATTTCATCTCTACAGCACATACATTGCGCATACATGGTCGTGGCATGGCAATGAGCTCGTGGTACCCAACGTGAACGTAGTTTGGGTACATCCCATAATCATCTGTTTTCAAAGCAGAAGATGGATGCACGTGAACTAGCTGGTGTTTGAAACCAATAGTTCTATGCCCATTATGTTGAATCATTTTCTCGGCAAGCATACTCGCATAGCCCACACAAAGCCTTCCTCAAAGTCTTATAATGACGCTGGCTTTCTTTATCTCTTTCACTTGATCGTACATCCAATGATCCCTTTGCTATTTTCTGCATTATCTGGCACAATTGTTTCCGAACATCTTTGAAGTGTGTTTCCTCTTCTTTTCATTGCTTCTGGAGACATGCACTGATCTTTGAGCAGGAAGTAATGGTGTTTCTGCCGATAACATTGCAGCAATAGTTAAAGCCTGAGATAAGCAACCATTCTCGTTTTCCTCCAGGTTTCTTGAAAGTGAAGGTTCTAGTGGAAGTTCAGCCATTGACCGTCCAAGACTTGAGATTGATCCATCTGCATCGATTGCGTCAACGTCATATAGTTGTTTTAGAGCATCTTCAAGTGATTCAGATGAAGGAGGTGTTAGGAAACCGGGTCAAGATCCAATCTCACCTGGAGCAGAATAATCACAAAATTTTTTCATAACTTTTCATTTTTTGAAAATCAAGATCTATTTAATTCTATAAAATCAGTAACATAAATCATAATAAAGTGAAAATTTAATCCGTACCTTATTCCGAAGCTTGATCTTTATCTTGTTGTATCCCTCGAACTGTTTCCAAAACTAATCCGTCTCAACCACCGTAGTCGCACAAGTGTCTGACCTCTAATGATATTCACATAACAGGTTGAGAAGACTCTCTAATTTTTAAAGAGAAAGTCAAGTAAGAAGTGCTAGCTCCATAGAGCTTAAGCATATTTATAATAAGCTTTGGATATTTTAGTAATTTAATTGAAATTAAATTCTAATTTTAATTAAACTATTAGAATTGCTAATAATTCTAATTAAATACCAATTATACCCATATAAGATTCAATATCTCATATTGATCATTTTTTATTAAATATCTCATATTTAATTGCAAAGTTTCTCAAACTTTACAATCAAGTCCAACTTGATTAAATTAACTTTGCTCTCTTCAACCCATTTTATATGTGAG
>JAOSBK010000009.1:10663972-10678753 GCA_027568895.1 Erythroxylum shatona | reverse complement strand
ATAAACCTACCGAACTTGTAATAGCTTAACTTTTCATGAAAACACACATAGGGACAGTTACAAAGTTTGAATAACCAAAGAATTATTAATGTGTATGTGCAATTAAAAAAGGTAAATAATTTAAAACTTAGATCTAAATTAATATTAATATTTATTTCAAATCCCCTAGACATAGATTTTTGCTTGTTAATGTTTTGATATAACTTAAATGATTGTGTTTAAAATTAAATTTATTTCATGAAGTTGAAGCCATTATCTTATTACTGCATTGTGTGTTATGTGATTTTATGTGTTTGTTATTTTGTTTGCTTGAGGACAAGCAAACGTTTAAGTGTGGGGATGTTGATAAATGTGAATTGTATCATGTTTTAAGGCTTAGTTTGATAAGTATTTAATTGTTATTCAATCGTTTATTAGGTGTTTAGGTTAGAATTGTGTTAGTTTGTTAATTATTTGTGTTTTAAATGTTTTTATTGGTTAGTACAAGTCTTTGAGCTTAAATAATATGTTTTTAAGGTACCTTGATGTGTTTGTTAGTGTTTTAGGGTCAACATCAACGAATGGAGAAGTTTCGGAGACATTCGGGTCAAAACAATAGCCCACATTCATGGCACAACAAGCCACGATCCTGATAGAAGCACTAGATTTGGCCCATGATCGTGGCCCATATGCCTCGATCATGATAGAAGCTCAGGACATGGCCTACGATCATGGCTTGTTTGCCACAATCATGACAGAAGGCTCAAATGTGGCCCACGATCATGGCCTGCATTAGGCAGACACACAGAAGCTTAAAAACGTCAAGTTTTGAGGGATTTTTAGACCTTTCAGACCCCGAAAAACCCTAGGGCTACTTAAAACACAAAAGATATTTAAAGAATAAGAAAAAGAGACAGAGATAGCTTTATATTCAACCACTTTTGAAAGCCCTAAAGGGAGAGAAAAAGAAGAGAGAGAGAGAGAGAAGAAGAAGAAGAGGAAGGAGGTAGAACAAGTGCATCATGATGCCGCTATTCCCCGAATCAGGTGGTATCTTGATGCCACTGCCTTCTCGATTTGTCCATCCTAAGTTTCATTTTCTCTTTATTTCCTTTTTCATTTAAATGTATAAAGTTGAGATGGATTGTATGGAAATGGATTTCAAGTTGTTGATAATGTTCTAAACTCTACTTTGGGATTTCACTTTGAGTTATTGTTGATTTAGTTATTTTTATGTTTATTGTTTTGAGTGTTGTGACTGATTAATGTAATTACATGTTTTGGTAACAAACTAAGAGGGTGTACTGGATAAAAATGATTAGATCAGATGAATGAGAGTTAGGTGATCTAGTTGACCACTTAATCAATATAGTTGGTAATTTAATGGAGAGAGATCCCATACAAGACCCGATTGTTTACTAGAGAGCTTTAGAATTAGTTAGAGTTGTGTGTAATTAGTTAGGGTTTAATAGTTATAACTCGAGAAAGAGTAATCAACCCTACAATTGTCTAGAACCAACGCCCCGTAAACAATAAATGGATAGATTAGCATTAAGGATAGGTAAAATCCTCTCTCTCATAACTTGGTTAACTCTCTTGACAGATTTCCATTGTGACCTGTGTAACTGCTTAGCTCAATTCTGTTTTGTTGAAATTTCCATTTTATAATTCTTTTCCCATGTTCACTTGTGCAATTTTTTCTTTTTTTCTTTTCTTTGAGCTATAGACAACCTAGGATTAGGCTAGTACCCTCCTCGTGAGATCAACACCTCTTATACTATAGTCGTGACTTGTGCACTTGCAATATTTAAGGGCTTATAAATTTTAAAGTTTGAACAACACGATCATAGTCCTTATTATAAAAATATACTAACAATGCTATTTATTTGGTTAGTGATTGAACCCAAGTTTCCTGTATCATTTGGTGACAATTTCATGGTTTTTATTATACTTTTTGGCTCTGATTATCGAATATTGTGCTTAATTTAGCTCATGAGTTCTTTTTTTGAATTGATACAGTTTGAAAATAAAATTGTCACAAATAATTGGTAATTGCACTAAATTGATTTTTAGAACAATTGATATTGTAAACTGTTATTTTTCATTATAGGACATTCAAGAAGTAAAGTCAAAGAGTGAAGACCAAGAACACAAGTCAATGAGGCAAAAAGCAAAGTTCGCCACGGTAAGGATGATGCTTCACCGTGGAGAAATTAGAAAATCTTTGAAGAAATCTTTTAGGTAAAGTTCGTCAAGATAATGTTTTCGCTGCGGTGAAATCAACAGATTATTAAAGAAAACTTTCGAGAAAAGTTCACTGCAGCGAACTCATTTTTTCGCCATAGTGACACATTCGAATTGGCACTAAGCCCGAACTATTTTCAAAAAATTAACCAACTGTGCAACCCGATCCAGTAACCTATTTTTGAAAAAAAACCTATTTTTGGATAACATATAAAAGGAGAGAGGGGGAGATGACATATAACAAAGATTCCATCACCTATCACACCATCATCTTCTCTCATAACCATCTCATTTCTTCCATTTTTCACCGTCGACTTCTACCATGGGTGCCTCTGATTACTTCTTAGTTGTGAAGTTTCTTAGAGCTGTGCGTGGCTAGGTATTTCACTCCTCTTGAAGATGTAGCAATGGCTAGAGTTCAGTGAGCTTAAAAAGGGAGTAGCTTAATCCATGGTTTAGCTACAATTTATGAATTATTAGGTATAGGATTTGTAATTTGTAGTTGAACATATTTGATTGTAGTTTAATCAAGTGTTGGATATTTAATGTAAAGTTTGGATTTGTTCATATAGAACTTTGACCTTAAATATATGAAGTCTCATATATGTCTATTTGTGATTTTGTTGATTCTCTTTTATCTTGCATTGTTATGTTTGATATTGAGTTGATTCTATATTCCAAAGTGACTTGTTACATGGACTTATAGACTACACACACTAAGAGCATTTAATAGGGTTTTAGGAAATGGAGTCCTATTAATTAAAATCTTAGACTTAAAGAGTTTTTTAAGGTTTACCCCCTTGAAACTTAGTGATTTCCACTCCCATCAGAATTAATTTTGAACTATGATAGCCATAGCTCATTTTCAAGAGGATTCTATCGCTCTTTGATCATTTGTCTTAATCATTCCGTTTTCTATTCCCAAAAATCCAAAAATACATTTTACTTATTTTTCTTACAATTCAATTTATTACAGTTAATGTTTTCAAAGATCAAAGCCCCCTCCTTACCAAATTAGTTTGCATTTCATGACACATATGTTAACTTGAGTCCATTCATTTTAGGATCCGATTAAGTGAAACGACCTGAGGTTGCATCCTAAATTGCAAGCCTTGGATTATTTTTTTGATTTAACTTCTAAGGGTATGAACAAAGGTCTGAATCAAAATAGCGTCATTATCGAGGAGACAAGAAATTGGTTCTCTAAGTTAGCTTTTGTCATTTTACTGCTAAGTAAGGTTAGGAGCCTTTTATTTAGATTGCATTCTGGATAGTTTAGCTTCATACTTGTCAATAGTATAGGATTTCATTTTTCTTGCATAGCGTCAAAATTTTGAAAATACAAAAAAAAAGAATACTAAAATTTTTGTACTTTTCATACTTAGCATTTTTGCACCCACATAGTTTAGAACATTTCTTTGATTACTTTTTGATCCATGCATGCATACTTTTATATATACTTTCACACACCTACACACTTGCATCCATCATATCTTATCTTTTTATTTGACTTTGTGTTCTTGCAAGTCAATTTTGTTATCTTTTATTTTCATTTGAATTGTTCCCTTGCATGCCCCGAAAACCAAACTTCTACTTTTCTACCCTGAAATTGAGAGACGTTTGAGAAAAATTAGAAAGGAGAGGAGAGAAAAAGAGAGAAGCAAAGTAGTTATTGAAGAGGAGAATAGCTCAGTGGAGTCTAGTCAGCCATATAGTGAGAGAAAATCATTAGAAGGAGTGATAATGGCTGAAAACCTAACTTTTTTGCAAAACCCTAACCTTAATGCTAACCATCCTAGGAATGGTGATAATGGAGGTAAAGGGGAGCAGGAGCGAGTTGGTAAGAATAATGGAAATCATAGAAGGAGGACCATTAGGGAAGTTATTACCTCTGATGTGAATTATGATCCATTTACTGCTGCTTGCCTTAATTTTGATGTGAATTTTGAAGTTAAAGGATTGCTTATTAACTCTCTTCCTAAATTTCAAAGCTTGACAGGAGAAGACCCCTACATTCACTTGCAATCGTTCTCATTCACTTGCAATCGTTCTCCATGATTTGTCAGAGCATGAAACTGGTGGGAGCTTCTCTTGATCAAGTACTATGGAAAGTCTTTCATCTACCCTTAGAGGGTAAAGCAAGGGAATGGTATATGAGCCTTCCAAGACATGTGGCGAATGCCTACCACAGTTGGGCCAATCTGTGAAAGACATTCTTAGAGAAGTATTTTTCGGCCTCCAAAACTTCATCAATGAGGAAGGAGATTTACTCAACCTGCTAAGATTATGATGAGTCCCTCTACGACTATTGAAATCATTTTCAAGATCTATTGTCTAGATGCCCCCACCATAAGATACCTGATGAGCAGTTAGTGCAGTACTTTTATGATGGACTAAAAAGTTAAGACAAAGGTATGTTGGATGCGGCCTCAGGAGGTTCTTTGACTAACCTCACAACTACATAGGCATAAGATCTAATTAAGAAGATGGCTCTAAATTACCAACAGTACAGTGTTAGAGACATTAGAGGCATACGTGAGTTGGGAGCTTCAATAGCTCACTCCTAAAGAATGAAAAATCTGGAGTCTAAGGTTGAATCTTTGGAAAGTAAGGTAACTTTATAGCTGTCCTTCATCATTGTAGAGTTGAAAAACATGAGTGTGCATCATCCAACACCATTTATGGATCTTACTACAACTAGTTACGATACTTGTGGATCAGTAATGCATATCTCTAGTGTCTGCCCCAGTCGTTATGAAGAGGTGTCTGCTATTTATCAGGGTCGGCCCAATTGGAAATGAGATCCCTATTCCAACACCTATAATAAGGGATAGAAAGCAAATCCTAGACTCAGTTGGAGAAATGAAGAAGGAAGAAGTTCAAATAGATTTCAACAAGGTAGAGGGGTTGGTTCTTCCACAACCAACAGCAAGCTTTAACTGTCCCACCAAAGAAAGACATTAATCAACTTTTGTATAATATGATGGCATTGATGAAGGGGGAGAGGACTTCTAATAATAACCAGTTCAATGTCATAGCCTCTCTGATTCAATAGGACTCTTCTAAAAATGTTGTTCGATTTAATGCTCTTGAGAAGAGAATGGAGCAATAGGAGACGAAGGCTGAGAATATTAACTCCTATGTCACTCAACTATCTAACAACATGAGTGAGAACAAGCTAGGAGCAGTGGAACTATTCCCTCTAATATTGTTATGAACCCCAAGAGTTTGAATGCCATAACTCTTCGAAATGGAAAGCAAGTGAGGTTCAATAATCAAGATGAGGGAGTAGATGAAGAAGAGATTGAATGTGAAGAAGTGCCTTCAACATCTGCAAGAGTCAAAAAGTCTGAAAGCTCCAAGGAGAGAGCACTTTTAACTGAAGAGGAGTCAAAATCTTTAAAGTGGAAGGAAGCAAATTCTGAAAGCAACCAGGAATCAAGCAAGCATAGATCTCATGAAGCCAATGATAAGGAGGTGTGTATTTGATAAGCAAGCAGATGACTGAAACTAAACATGAGAAAGATACCATTGATTTGTTTAGCTCAGAAGTCAATATGTCTTTGCTTGACCTTATGAAAAGGGTTCCTGCATATGCTAAGTATCTTAAAGACCTGTGCACCAACAAAAGGAAGTTCATACCAAATGAAAGAGTGCAAGTCAGCTCAAATGTGTCTGCTTTGTTTAAACCCCAAATCCCTGTAAAATGCCAAGACCCTGGATCTTTCACTATCCCTTGCACTATAGGTTACCATAGGGGGAGCCTTGTTAGATCTAGGGATAGCCATTAATGTTATGCTACGTCTGTCTACATATCATTGGGAGTTAAGAATCTTAATTCTACATCTGTAGTTCTTCAATTAGCTGATAGGTCTCTTAGGCATCCTTTGGGCATTATAAAGGACATTTTGGTCTAGGTTAAGGACTGGTCTTTCCCGCTAACTTTTATGTGCTTGACATGTCTTCTAAAGTTGTGCAAGAAAATACTTTGATTCTTGGTAGACCTTTTTTAAGAATTGCTAGTACTATGATTAGCATAAAAAAAAGGTACCATCACTATGGAGATAGGAGATCAAAAAGTGTGCTTTAACATGTACGAAGACATGAAACATCCTCATGAGGATTATTCGCTTTTAGGAGTTAAAATGCTTTATATTGTTATTGATGATACATGCTCTAGGTTTGAATTCCAAAATGCTTACTTTAGCTTTGCGCTGTACTCATTGAATTCTTTGATTGTCAATAATGACCCCTTGGGATAAAGATTTGTTTTTTAATGTTTCAGGTGATTCTGTACTTATGGAGGTTGACACTGATGTGGCAAGTGGTAAAGTTATTTCACCACAGCATGGCTATCTATCGAAGGTTCACCGGGAGAATTAGGAACCTCTGTAACACTCAGGTTGTTTCTTTCCTTCACTCGTTTACTTACTCTTGCTCTGTGATTGATTATGACATTGTCAGGTGCATTAGTTTGTTGAATAAGTGTTAGGGAGAAACCATTTTAGTAGGACATTAGCTTAGCTTTTAGTTTATTCAACAGTTTTTCATTTCAATAATTCCCATGCTAGTTCTATCTCCTGTTTTATTTTTGTTGTACTTGTTGGCTTGATACATTATATATCTTCAAGTTTGAGGAAATTGATATGAATAATTATGTTGCACTTTATTTTCTTGAGCTCATCTGGTGCTTTATGACTTTATATATGAACTTTAAGGTTACTGAGTACACAGCTTGTGTCAATTTGTTTGTCAGTAATGTTTATCATTCCTTTATTGAGCGTTTATTTCTATCTTGCTTGATATTCCTTTCGGGTAACCTTCACCGCGACGTATATTCCATATCATTGCGGTGAACTTACCTTATTCCTTTATGTTGCTCTCAGGTGAATTTCGCCGCGGCGTGGATTCTACGTCGCTACAGTGAAAGTTCCTCATACCTTTTTTGTTGCTTCAAGTAAATTTTGCCGCGGCGAAGATACCTCATTTCTTTCTGTTCCTCTCGGGTTAATTCTCCACGATGTGCATTCCATGTTGTCTCAGTGAACTCCCCATCGTTCATCTCTATTCCTTTCGGGTTAATTTCACCATGGTGTGGGTTACATGTTGTCATAACGAAACTTCAATATTTTTCTAATTTTTTTGATGAGGGTTAAGTTCGTCGCAGTGAAGGTTTAATCTGCTCGAATTTTACTCAGTGAAATTACCATTCCACCCCTATTTTCTCTTAACCTTTTGTATTCCCTCTATCATTTTCTGTCATTTCACACATCCAAACACCTATTTAACCCTTCCGACCCCCTTCCTTCTTTCCCTACCTTCACTTTCGCCGCAGTGTACCTCTAGATCCTTAACCCAACCTCTCCCTTTCGACTATCTGCGCATATTTCAATCTTCGTAAGTGTTTCTTCTCTTCCTTTTTTCTTAGTTTCTGTAATGTTTAGGGTAAACTAGGTTATCTATTTTGTTTTCTTTTCCGTTTTCCCTTTAGATTCATTTTGTTGATTATGCCTTTGCTAATTGCTTAGGTTATTATTTTTAGTTTGCTTTACTCGTTTGTTTACTTATGTTTCAGTGTGCCATTTTCTGCAGGACAATGCCTTTAGCTAAACTCCTTGCCCCTACTGCCCCTCCTAGCCCTCCTAGTGACTCTGATTCCTCAGATGTTTTACTTTTGTGAAACTTTATGAGAAAGTAGAAACTAGGAATTTCATTAAAGAAAAGCCCTTTCTGTTAGCTCCCCTTGACAATCCCTTCGTTCAGCAACTTGTTGCTTCTCAGCTAATAGGCCTAGTAAAACCCCATGCTCAAAGCAACAATAAATTTGTTCATCATTTTTACACTTGCTAGATTCAATGATACCATGGAAATTAACTTCTGTGGTATTAAAGCACCATCACATTCACCACCGCCAGTATCCGTTGCCATTTCAATCTTCCTAATATTCTCTGTTGCCATTATGATAAACTCATCCATAACTACCCTTCGGATGATGTTATTCACACCCTCTGTCAAGAGGGTGCCGAATGGAATCAACCTCGCTATTACCAACTTTACCTCAAACGATTTGATCTCCGACCTACGGCTCGTCCTTGGCTTCATTTAGTTTGCAACAATATCATCCCGACCACCCACCTTGCATATGTCACCAAACAATAAGCCTTACACATCTACCTCCTCATGACTAGTCGCCTGATCGATATGGCTGATGCTATCACCTCTGCCCTTTATGACTCCATCACCTCGCCCAAATTCACTACTGCCATCACCTTTCCTCTCCTTATCTCCAACATTTTCCAAGCACATAATGTTCTGAACTTTAATAGTGACAATTATTTTGATCCGGCCTCACTCTTTAGGTATGATCGCCCAAAGTAACCCACCATTCACCCACCTTGTCCCTCCCCCTTGCTCATGATATTGGTGCAACCTCTACAGCTGTGACACCAGTTAAGGATGCTCCTCTAGTACAAGACACTCCTGAGCTCGTTACTTTACAGGCCCTCGTTGGTAAGGTAGATGGAATTTGTACGAATCTCTACCATCTTCGAGACATTCTCTTCCAGGAGATAGCCCGACAGAAGGCGAGAGAGGCTTTATATGACTGAGATAGGTGGTATCGTCGACATATGGATGCATTGCTTACCGAACATTTTCATTTCCAATTACCATCTGATGAAGATGACCCACTGAGCGGCGCTGGCATATCTAGAGCAAGTCCATCTGGATCTAGGGTTGATCCTCCCATGAAGTAGTTTGAGTCATTTGTTCTTTTTGTCTTAGCTAGTCACTGGATACTCAGTTACATTGTTTTTATATGACTGGTTGTTTATATGATTCTCATTGTGCTTTTCGAGGTGTGTTATTATTCAATAGCCTTCCTATTACTTTTCAATGCATCATGGTGTTTTTATTATTATTCACATTGAGGACAATATGATGTTTAAGTGGGGGAGGTTATTCCATTTTGACAATTTTTCTTTATGCATCATTTTTGGCCATTTAATTGCTTATACAAGTCATTTCCATGTCCTCTGCAAAATTTTTAAAACTTGATAATTGAAGTGAATTGCATGTTTTTCAAGTGTTTCTTTTTCTACGCCATAGCGACACTGCTAATTTTTAGTATGCCGTGACGAATTCAATTCCTTTCATAAAAAGAAAAGGATATTTTTTGTTTTAATTCCCTCATTTCAGTAATTTTCCCAAATTAGACTCTTCTCATTCTTGTGTCTTGAAGATTTATAAATTTCAAAGTTGTCCATGTGTTTTGGGAAAACCATCTATGTTTTTAAATGATAGTTGATTTTGGAGAATTCCATTTTCAATGTTTTCATAAGAGGCAAGTGAGGGTATGCTGAGAGAGTAGCACTGTGCGCTTTTAAACCTTGAGACTGCTTAATTGAGATACTAACCTTGTTGGAAGGATATTTGGGCCTGAATTCTTTCATTTCTGTGTGTATCTGTTTAATTTCATATCTCTCTAGAACTTGTTTTAATTCATGATCAAAGCTTGATGAACTAAAATTTTGTTAATATGATACAGGCATTCTTTTCAAAAACCTTACTTACCCAAATACAAACTCCAAACACTTAAGCATTGCTAGCCCCTTTGAGCCATCTTTTGAGTGCATGTATATTTCACAATTAATGTGAATATCTCATCTCCAGTTAAAGATGATCTAAAAAATATAAAAAAAATAAAAACAAGGGTTTCTATATAAAAGAAAAGAAAGAAAAACTTCCAAAAAGCTTTCAAAAAAAATAGAAAGCTTTCTCAAAAGAAAAAAGTTATAAAAAAAAGATGTGTTAGATTATGTTTGTTGTTTGTTTAAATATTTTCTTACGCATAGTTGGCGTTTGTTTCATGTGGAAAACAACTGTGATGCATGTATTCATTTTTCTTCTTCTATTCAATCCATTTCTTTTAGCCTTCCGTACATTACAACCCTGAAAGTCCTCTTGATTCTCGAAATTATAGTTCTTGTGGTGGAGAGGTAGAATTATCACAAGCTTATGGAAGAGAATGAACTAAGCAAATTGTAAAGTAAAATTATCCCAAGACAAGTGAGTTGAGATATTAAACACATTTCCTTTAGAGAAATCTCTTTTGCCCAATCTCTTGGATAAAATACTTAAAGTGTTTATTTTCTTAGCACTCTTTCAATCTGCTTAGGTTGATTTCTGAGGAAGTGATTTAACTGATTCTTTGCTTTCATTTTTAAGCATGGTTAGTATTTTCTTTTACACTTGTGTCTCTTTGATTTTTATAAGCTTTGTCCAGGAGTACAAAGGTCTAAGTTTGGGGGAAATTTAATTGAACCCAAGTTTCCTATATCATTTGGTGACAATTTCATAGTTTTTGTTATACTTTTTAGCTCTAATTATCGGATATTGTGCTTAATTTAGCTCATGAGTGCTTGTTTTGAATTAATGTAGTTTGAAGGTAAAATTGCCATAAATAATTGGTAATTGCACTAAATTGATTTTTTGAACAATTGATACTACAAACTACTATTTTCCATTGTAGGATATTCAAGAAGTAGAGCCAAAGAGTGAAGACCAAGAACATAAGTCAATGAGGCAACAAACAAAGTTCAATGAGGCTAGGATAATGTTTCGCCACAGCGAAATCAGAAAATCTTTGAAGAAACCTTTTAGGCAAAGTTTTCCATGGCGAGGATAATCCTTTTGCTGCTGTGACACATTCGAATTGACACCAGACCCGAACCATTTTCAGAAAAATTAACCAACTGTATAACCCGATCTAGCAACCAATTTTTGAAGAAAACCTATTTTGGGCTAACATATAAAAGGAGAGAGAGGGAGTCGACATATAACATAGATTCTATCACCTATCACACCATTGTCTTCTAT
Organism: Erythroxylum shatona; assembly: GCA_027568895.1. Taxonomy (NCBI): domain Eukaryota; kingdom Viridiplantae; phylum Streptophyta; class Magnoliopsida; order Malpighiales; family Erythroxylaceae; genus Erythroxylum; species Erythroxylum shatona. The sequence goes on along the minus strand of JAOSBK010000009.1, from coordinate 10,667,653 downwards.
CATAACATCTCATTTCTTCCATTTTTCACTGTCGACTTCTACCATGGGTGCCTCTAATTGCTTCACGATTGTGAAGTTTCTTAGAGCTATGTGTGGCCAGGCATTTCTCTCCTCTTAAAGATGTAGAAATGGCTAGAGTTCAATGAGCTTAAAAGGGGAGTAGCTTAATCCATGGTTTAGCTATGATTTATGAATTCCTAGGTTTAGGATTTGCAATTTGTAGTTGAACATACTTGATTATAGTTTAATCAAGTGTTGGATATTCAATATGTGGTTTGGATTTTTTTTTGTAGAACTTTGAGCTTAACTATATGAAGTCTCATATATGTCTATTTGTGATCTTGTTGATCCTCTTTTATCTTGCATAGTTGTGTTTGATGTTGAGTTGATTCTAGATTCTAAAGTGACTTGTAGCGTGGACTTACCCACTACACATACTAAGAGCATTTAACAGGGTTTTAGGAAATGGAGATCCATTGATTTCAAACTATGATAGCCAAAGCTCATATTTAAGAGGATCCTATCACTCTTTGATCATTTGTCTTAATCTTTCCGTTTTCTATTCCCAAAAATCCAAAAATGCATTTTACATATTTTTCTTACGATTCAATTTAATACAGTTAATGTTTTCAAAGATCAAAACCCCTTTCTTACCAAATTAGCTTACATTTGTGACACATAGGTTAACTTAGGTCCATTCATTTTAGGTTCTGATTAAGTGAAATGACTTGAGGTTGTGTTCTATATTGCAATCCTTGGATTATTTTTTTTATTTGACCTCCAAGGGTATGAACAAGGTCTGAATCAGGAGTAATAAGCAACATGGGTTGAATTTCATCAGGAAAAAGCTTGGTTGTAGTCTAGTTAATATTCAGTGGATGTTGAAGTTTCTCAATTATTTTTCTTTACCAGTAGTTTATTTGATCACTAACTAATTATTTATCAGAATTGTAATGTTAATCCGAAAAATCCTTTTAGATTTAACAATTTTCTAATTAAGCTAGTAGATTTTGAAGATGCAATACATTCTATTGAGGCAATTGAAGATTATTAAGACGGAAATGAAGGCATTATGCAGGAATAACATTGGAAATACACACCATCCACTGAATAATGCTAAATACAATTTAGAAAGCATTTAACAACAATTCTATAACAATCCTTGATCTACTCAACTATTGGATATAGAGAAAATAGCTATCTATAATTGTTGAAAAGACCTATGGTTTAATTACTCTTTTATGAAGGAGAGATTAATGCTCCAGTGGATAAAAAATGGGGATAGAACCACCATTGTATTTTATTGATCTATCATTGATAGGAAGACCGTCAACACAATTATTCTACTCAAGCTTGATGATGTTTAACTGAATTCCAAGATGAGTTATTGGAATGGGCTTTTAAATTTTTTTCTAAATTGATGAACGAACCCTTTAATACTTTCTTCTATTTTTCTCCAACAAATTTTACAAAGTAGATTATCTTCTAAAAAGTCTAACCTTCTTATCCAACCTATTACTATTAAGTAGATTGAAGAATCACTAAAATCCCTACAACCTAACAAAGCCCCTGGCCATGATGGATTTAATGTGAACTTCTTTTTAAAGACTTGGCCCCTCATAAGAAATATAGTGATTTAAGCAATCTTAGTATTTTTCAGCAATGGTTCCCTTTTCACTACTTTTAATAAAACCTTTATCACTCTTCTTCCTAAGAGTGGGGAACTCAAATGGTTCTCTAACTATTGACCCATTTCATGCTGTAATTCTATTTATAAGTTGATATCTAAGATATTAGCTCACAAGCTCAGGAAAGTGTTTCCTAATCATGTTCTAGACTCACAGGATGCCTATATTCTGGTTAGAACAATTGAGGATAATGTATTCATTCTATAAGAATTGATAAGATAATATTCTAAGAGAAAAGGGAAAGCCAATTGTTGCATCAAAATAGATATAAAAAAGGCATATGACAGTGTGGATTGGGAGTTCATAAGAAACATTCTAACTACATTGAATTTTCCAAGCCTATTTATTTAGTAGGTCTCTCATTGCATTTCTTCACATAGTTTTAATATTCTCATCAGTATTCAAACACCTTTACAAGTTCCAAGGGGATTAGACAAGTTTATTGAGTTACGCAAGGTCAATTAAATTTAAATAAGATATTAGTCCACTAGCGTGATTAGGATCATCTTTCTACATAGTAGTGAGTGATATTATTTCGATTAAATTAGTAGGAATAACCAAAAAAAAATTGAATTCATTATCATATTTGGTTTTCATGACATATAACCAACTACTTTTTTATATTTATAGATGGTTTTAAGTAGAAATTACCTTTGTTTAGTATAGTTGATAATAAGTATTAGTAAATCAAATTTCATAGACATATGTTATATTTAAGAAGAGTTCTTTATGTTAGATAGAAAATTTGCATGCTTGTTTTGCAATTTTGTTATGAATCCCTATTGAGAATTTGATGAAAAAGGATTTGAGATATGCCAATATCATATAGATGACAAAATATAATGACATTTTAAGTTTACTAATATCTTATAAACTTTAATGGCATCAAGTAAGATGTATGTCAACACCCTAATAGTGTGATGTAAGAGATTGCATCAAGTAGAGTTAAAATGTATAATACCTTGATGGAATTATTCCACTCAATTTAACCTACTAAAAGTATAAATATGGACTAGAATTAATGACATTTGTTATATAATGACAATAATTGTCATTAGAAGAGAAAATGATTGCATGATTTTTCTTATAAATACATGATATGATATATATATATTGAATATTTGATACTAAATTTGGATTCAACATTATTATAATGTTCAAAGCATGATAAAAAGTAAAACTTTGATTGAAATTAGTTAATTTAAATAAATAGATTGTATTTGTTGGATCAAAGGAGACTTATTCTTAACACAAGTGGCAATAATATATAGTTAGATAACCCAGACTATCATTTATGCCATAGTGGTAGTTAGATAACCGAGACTATCATTTATGCCATAGTTGTTAAATCAACATAAAGAGAATTATAAATTTCCATAATAAGATACATGTGTCCTTTTGATTATAAATCATATGAAACTTATGATACTTGTTTGTTAAAATATAACTAAATCAACCTTTAACGCAAGGATGACGATGGTATTAAATTGTTAAATTTAATACATATGATATGTTAAACATAATATTAATTCATAAAAGGAAGATGCTTGTATTTCATTACATTTACTAATGAATTTATATGATATATTCAAATGTATTAAAGGAAATATTGATTTAAATGTTTAAAATTATTTAAATCTAAGTAGGAATTAAGTATTGAGAATGCCAAAATATTTTAACAATATCAATACGTTGAAGTATTAAATTTTTGATTATTTATAAAGAATGAGATTCTTTAGTGAATACATTCATAACTAAAATCTATAATAGTTCCTTACTATTATATACAGTAAAACCTCGATAAATGAATATTCGATAAATTAATAATCTCGATTAAATAATAATTTTCTCCGGTCCTGACTTGGGCCAATGGGATAAAATAATAACCTCGCTAAATGTATAAGATAATAGTTTTTAAAAAATTCCTTGAGGCCCACTGAAAATATAAAATAATAATTCATTAAATAAGTATGAAAATTACATATATAATTCA
>JAOSBK010000009.1:10596783-10612826 GCA_027568895.1 Erythroxylum shatona | reverse complement strand
TATTAAAAAATTAAAGAATTATTAAATAAAATTCATAAATAATATTGAATAGTTATTAAACAAATAAGATTTAAAAAATTTGTTATTTTAAAAATTATTAAATTTAAATTATTTTTGAAAAATAAAAATTTTTCTAATTTAAATTATTTTTGAAAAATAAAAAATTAATAATTGAAAGAAAATAACTCTAAAAAACGTCACAAAAGACAATCCGTGACGTTTTTAAAAACGTCACAAAAGACATTTTGCGACGTTTCCAAAAAAACGTCGCAGATTCCCTTACATTTTGTGACGTTTTAAAAACGTCGCGGAATGTTAGACAATCTACGACGTTTTTTATAAACGACGCGGAATGTGTACACTTTTAGTGACGTTTTTATAAACGTCGCGGAATGTGCAAACTTTTAGTGACATTTTACATAAAACGTCGCGGAAAGCTTTTACCTACACCACATTCCGCGACGTTTTTTGTGACGTCGTTTAAAACGTCGCAGAATACATTCTGCGACGTTTTTTGGACATTCGCAGAATGCTTCTTTTCTTGTAGTGTTTCTTACTGAAGAAGTTTACAGTAAGATCCAAAATACTACGCCTACTTTCTCTCCCTTGAGAGCAAAAAGTGGAAGCCAGCGTAGATGTCTACCAGTCCAGCTCTAGTTGTCACCATTTTGCTTTGGAAAGCCGCTAATTACTACCTAAACAATAGACGTCCTATTCTTTCCAAGAGTAATAACCTACGTATGTTCCTTTTTTTTTTTTTCCTAAAAACAAATACCCTCCATGTTAAAACTTTTGCTCATTCCTCAATGCCCCCTTGTCCATTGCGTTTTGGGACAATTTTATTTTTTCTGGCTGATGCATTTTTTTCCTTCTCTGCTTGCATTTTGATTGTGCTCTTTTCTCCCACGTGCCGTCGTTTTAGTGTACTGGACTGCTGCTATCGTATTTTTTTTTTCTCTCTGGTCCTGCTATGTTGCTTTCTGCTAATCGACTCTGCGTTTTCTGCTAGACGTTTTGCCTTTTTCTGTCGTTTTATTCTTCTGTCGAGCTCCTCTGCGTTGCTTGTTTTATCTTTATTTCCTATTGCATGTTTTTGGTACTTTTTTTTTCCAAAACAGCTCTACATCTCCCAACCTCCAAAAATAACGTAGAAACAACATAATCAACACAATATCCACCCAGTATGCTTTTAAAATACCTCAAATTTATATGTGAATTAATAACCTATCAGGAGGTGAAGAAACATTTTAGAACAAATTAAGGTATTTTGGTGTCGTAAATGACTTTTCAGAAAACAATACAGCCTAGGACATGAGTATGTCAAAACCCATATTTATGTGTAAACAAAGGCAATGAGTTACACGACAATGCTCCTGATGAGCTGCCTTATTTGGAAACGTATTGTTGGTATATTTCAAACTCTAAAAGGATACGAGGACTTATTATATTCATTTTTGAATTAGGTTGGTTTGGTCAGGGGAAAATCGCAGAGAAATGTACCATTTAGAGTTTATAGACCAATATATTTATTATAAACCTTGTTATATAAGAAAGGAAATATGTAATCTTTAATTTTAGATTCAATTGAATACTGAAAAAAATAGTTGCTCTTGACTTCTGAAAACGTAGGCTCACCAAATTGGCTAAACCTCATAAAATAAATTATTATATTCTTATTTATTTTTTTCATAATATTCTATTCTTGTTATACATTCAATCTCAAGAAGTTAACGTTAAGCTAGAATTAAACACCATATGATTAATACTGCAAATATTCTTGATAGGAACATCACCATAGGTCAAATTTAAACTAATTTCATCCCTTTTTTATGGTAGAGACTCAAAAGTGTCAAACTATATTACATTGCAGAATCCATATTGTATTTTTGAAAGAGGTTGACCTCTTTGCTGAGTTAATGAATTTCGAGTTCTATTCCAACTAATCAACTAAACAGTGTTAGCCTTAAAGTTGTCATAGGACCACTTAACTCCCCCTCCCTCCTAAGGTCAATATTTAATTGCTAATTTTGATGACTTCATACACTAACAATGAACCTATTATGAATGACAAAAGGGCATAAGCCCAAAATAGTCCAAAATCATTAGACTTAGATTGACTAAGATTTGAGTTAGGCTCAGGTTCAAGGGCTAATTGGTTGAACCAAATGTTTTTGGCTAAAAGTATAAATCACACCCTAATGTTTTCCAAAAGGGTCTAAGTAAGTTAATTTTATTATCTATGGTATTATATTTCACCTTAACATTTTCAATATACTAGTTCCACCCTAAATTATATCAAAGTTAAGTTTTTTTTTTTCATTTCTTAGTATTTGGACTGTTAATTTAGCCTATGTGTTGTCACATCTAGACAATTTAGGCCTATAAGATATTTATGTGATCTAAAAAATAAGTTTTAAGGCATTAGCTAAAGGTATAATTTTTATCTCAAAATTTCATAAAAGGTCTATTCTTTACTATTATCTAGGATATCACTTTTGCACCAAACATTAAATATCGTTTTAGTAATATTACGGTTTAAAGTGATACTAGAAATAACAATTTGTAGTTACTTCGACCTTGTATGAAATATTAAAGTATAAATTATCAAACAATATCGTTTTAACAACCAACTATTGAATGTTTCTTTAAAATTAAAATATGAATAAATTACTGTTAAGTTAAAATTTGATGTTGATTAAATATAGTGACCTTCAGACCGTGTGTTCTTTTTGTCACTTTTTCAATAATATTTCTGGTTCCTTTTAAGAAATCAATCTTGACTTCAAAGCACTATCGAAACCTCAACAAGAAACTTACCCAAAGAAAGAGAAAAAGACAGAAAAAGAGTTCCATAGAATTAGACATGCGATCTACTACTTGATGCTTATCTTACTTTATCTTTTTGTAGTTACATCAAAATATAAGCAAGTTTTCTTTTGAATCCTGTCTACATATTGCTGCACTGTACACGCAATCACCAAGCAGGCAACAATTAAAGAAAGAAGAGAGAAGGGTGGATACTCTTAAACGATGAATAGAACTTAGCAGGTGACAGTAAAGAATGCCGTATATATTTTTCACAATAACATTTATACAAAAATACCAATTAATCGAGTTTAATCTATTGCAATAGAATAATTTTTTGGTAAATAAGGAAGTATTTTAAAGTCATAATAAATTATATTAAAATAGAATAATGATTACGCGGATTGCATCTTTACAATACGAATGTAAATGAAATACTAATCTACAACTTAGAGAAAGGAAAATAAGAGGAAATAAGATCATGTTACACTTGTTGACACACCCCACAAATCACAAGTGATATCAATAAATGTCGGTGGGCTGAGAGACACGGCGAGCACAGCACGTTAATGTATAATTGATTGAGACTTAAGGTGGAGGTTTTATCTGACAGTTGGATCCAGCCAGCTATAACCATCGCTGGTTGCCCAACTCTCATGGTGGCCCACTGTCTCCATTATTAAGTTATTAAACATGGGACGACCTTTTAGGCTTCGGATCACACCTAGGTTTTATTTTTTTTGGTCCATTTAACACACATAAAAATTTTTGTTGAAGGGTTTTGGTTTTGATTGTGATTCCAACAATAGTTTTGTATATATTTATTTATAATTTATTTTTTCATTTATTTCTTGATCTTTTAACATTTGTTAGTATTTGTTTATAGAAAGGTCATTTTGAAAGGAGTATGTCAATGCTAGTAGGGGAAACTTTGCTTATAGCCCATATTTCCAATCTTATAGCCTAGGTTGGAGTGATCACTTAAACTTAAGTTATTGTGGGAATAGGCAGCTAAACTACTTCTTAGATAGGCTGCAAGGTGCATTACAATTCCCATATAGACTAAAAGTCTCTTATTCCAATTCAGGTACATCTTTAGAAGTCACTAATTATCTACATTTCTAACATGATGTAAGGCAATTTCTGCAGGATACAAGGTCGAACATAAAAAATTTGAAGAGCCAAATGGGTCAAATGTTGGTGGTAGCTATCAACCACTTAGAATTACAAAGTGACGGAAAGTCGTCATCCTAACACGAGGTAAATTTAACAACTATTAGCACGTTGACCTTGAATAGTGGTAAGAAGCTTAAGAATGCTGAGAGGACTATTTAAAGGATTGCTGGTGAAAAAGAAGTTGAGAAGGAACATGAAGGAGAAAGCGATATATCACCTAACTCAAAGGTAAATTCTGAATCTTGAATTAATATTAATACTAACCCTCCACCTTTTTCTAGCATGTTGGATAAATTAAACAAGAAGGAAAAGGGTGAAAAGATATTGGAGACTTTTCAAGAGTGCAGGGATTCAATAGAGATTGAGAGTTTGAAGATAGGAAAAATAATGAATATGAGTGGTTATCAACTCAGGCCCTATCTTGAAGAACCTCATATGGAAAAAACAAATGTTATGACACCTTAAGAACATAATTTTGTCATGTGATGAGGAAAACATGTTGTCAAGCCAGCGATACTAAACAAAGTTGCTACTTGGGAGCCAACCTAAGGGAAGTTTGTTCCCTTTCATTTACATTTTTGCATTGTTGCTTCTATTGAATGCTCCATTCCTTACATTAAATGTTACATTAGGGACAATGTAAGTTTTAAGTGTGGGGGTGGGGATCTTAGTTATCTTATGTCTTCTGAGTTTATTTTCAAGTGTGTTTTTAAGTTTGTTTGTTTCTTACATGTTTTAAGTAAGAGAGAGAGAGAGAGAGAGAGAAATAAACAAACAAACAATTTCTCTTTTTCTATCCTTCTAGAACTATATAGTCATAATTGGAGAATATAATTGACTAGAAAAATTCATGGCAACTTAGGCATGTAAATTTCCTCTCGTGATTGGTTAATGTACGTTATCTTTAGAAGAGTAGTGACTAGTGGGTAAACAAAAGCCAGTGATATTTTGAGCCTTTATAGACTGACACATCTATATTAGTCTCATTGTCTTTTGTTTATATGTGACTTTCATGACATATATATCCTATTTTGCTTTGATTTGCTTTTTGATACCACATTTTTATCATATGCATTAACATGAAAATGATATAGGCATTATTTGTTTCACAAGTTACATTGGCTATCATTTTTTCCTTTTGATAAGCCCTCTCGAGCTTTATTTACCTTTTCTTGTTGTGCTAATCACATTACATTCCTTTGACCTAATCAAATGTCTTACCTAAGCCTTAAATCTAGTGGAGCATTTATGATTATTGATGATTGTGGGTGCAAAAATGTATAGGGGTAGGGGTGTGCATTTATGCAGGTTGGTTATAATTTATGGAAAGCCATTGTATATCTTATTAATGAATTCCATTTTTTATGTAGTTTCTTTCAATTTTTGTTGAAAAAGGAAAAGAAAAAAGAAAAGAAAAATAAAAATAAAAAGAGAAGAAGAAATTAAAATAAAATTACTAAGGATGAAATACATTTGTTTGGCAAAGTAATCTATGTTAGTTTCTCCTCCTAAAATTGTGTAAAATAAGTGATTTGATTATGATGTAAGTGAGGGAGATGTTACTTTGAAGGATCACTCCTTATGGTTATAATGTGTTGTTTACCATTAATTTTTGTGAGTGATTCCTTCAAATTTCATATGCTTCATTTGGTTTGTGTATGAAGGTTTGAATCTAGGTTGTGAAACATAGTTTTTGCATTCACTATAGCTACTGGTACCTAGTTTTAAGTAAATGTTAGTTTTTGCATTTGATGTTACATTATGTGTTTTCTTACTTCACTAGCTTCGATGGCTTTTGCACTACACTATAAATATATATCTTGCCTTAACCTTTTCCCAAATTTCAACCTTAAAAAGTCTTTTGGTTTCTATTATACATGTGAATCTTAATGGTGGAGTATTGAAATGATATGCAAAGTAGTGGAATGCCTTGATCATCAATGGCATTTAAGTGTATCTATAGATCTATCTTATTCTTAAACAAAATTTATCAAAGTTTACCCCTAGATTGCTCATTTTTTGAAGGGAATTATTGTTGATTGATCATGAGTAAAGGCATTTAACGTTGAGTTATTGCTATGGGTTTGAAAGTTATTCCCTTTTTTCTTATGGCTATCTATTCTTGGGAAATATGGAAAATGAGTGAATGCTTTGGATTGTGACTTTGATTTTGTTGCTTTGTCAAAGGACGATCAAAAGCTAAGTATGATGGAACTTGATGTACACATTAATTGATTATACATTTACTTTTCTTAAGTGATTAATGCTGTGAAATGCTTAAGATACTTATTTTGGTTTATATTTATTTTTAGGTACAAGTTGGAAGCACAAGAGCTAAAATGAGTTAAAAGTACATTCCTTGATCCATCCTCTTAATGTTCAAACTCATTTATTTATGTGGAATAAGAAGAAGATGGATCAGGGTGAACATGGGATAAGAAAATGCAAGAAAATGAAGAATTCAACATGACGAACAAGATACACGATCGTGTATAATTTCAGACTTGTCATTTTTTCATGCATACAACTAGAAACCTAACTTTTCATACAAATAGACATGTGAGTGGCCAAACAGGGAATGAATCATTTTTGGAACATAAAAGAAGGTAGAAAAATTACTTTTTGGGGGTCTATAGAGGGCTAATCTTCCTTCTTTCAGTTCGTAGGCGATATCGAAGCTAAAGAACACATTTGGGCATCTCTCCATTATGTATTTTTTATTCTGTCTTTCTCTAGAAATTGTTTATATTATTCTTAGCTTAATGTTTTGGGTATTCATTTATGAATGATTAATACTCTCATTCTCAATAGATTGTTTATATATGAACCCATTGCTAGCATATGAAATACAAAATGTAATAGTTGATTTTCAATTCATTTGTGGTGAACCAATGGTGATGAATCATTAGGGAAGACATGACATAAGTTAAATAGCCTGAGCTTGTCTAGTTGTTGCCTAGATTAATCCATTTTCCTAGTACATAATGTAGCTATCAAAATCTAGAGAGCTTATTCTAGGTTGTTTGATAGCTAGATTTAGTTAAAGAGATTATTTTGATTAAATAAAACCTAAAGGAGAACAGGAGTTAACATAGCTTATTGTTAACCTATGATTAATAGTTTTTAGAGAGGTGTGAAATCAACAAGACTATGAAGTATGTCTATTTTTGTTTAGGCCGAGATTGAACCATAAATCAAATTCCAAACCGATTCATCAATCTTCTCACTTTTATACTATTTATTTTTAATTATTTTCATTATTGCAATTTTAATTCATTTTGTTTGTTGATTTCAACCAAACCCCCGCCCCCATATAGTAAATATTGATTCTTTTCATTGCAAAAGCTTCACGAACACTCCCTATGGATAGAATCCCTACTTACCACAACTATAAATTTAGTTGTGCAGAGTTAGGTTTTATTTTCTAGTGCATTCAAAACATATTTAAATGTTTATAAACTACCCTCTTGAGGAACCTAGTAAGTACCTAAATACTTAGAGTAAATAAGGATAGAGAAAGTAGATCTCCTTATCTTAAGCCCCTTGCACTCTTAAATATCCATGAGGTCTCACTATTCAGTAGCATATTATAAGAGACTGTAAAAAGGAAATTTTCAATCTAATATTTAAAAACAAATGGGAAATTATAAGCATTAAGGACTTATAATTAAGCAAAAATACAAGTAATTAAATGGTTCTTAGAAATCAATTTGAGGGCATAATTTGAACTAACTTTCCTACCATTATAGTTTTGTAAAGCTTTTAAGTATTCAAGATATTGTACCGAATATGTTTAGTGGCAATGAAACCTCCTTATAAAGGATCTATAAGAGCACTAAGAATTTTTTTATTCCATCATTTAAGAACTTAAAAAAATGACTTTACTAATAGAGTTACTTGCAATGAAGTCTATTAGGACTAAGAGCATTAAAAGAGTTGAAGGAGAGCATAACTTTCTCCACATCTTCTGTTATAAGTGGTTTTAGGATTAGTTTAGCTTCTTCAATAGTAAGCCAATCATAAATGATATCCTTAATAAGATGGACTAAGGATCTTGTTAAGTTTGGAGCAACTAAGGTATTTAAAAATAAGACATTAGCAACTTACCTTAATAGATCCTCTTAAGAGGTTAATAGGATTATATCTTTCATTAGAGAATCATTTCTATTTAAGGCTCTTCTAGAAATAACTCATTTGTGAAAAAAAGAGAGGAGTTATTGTCTCCATCTCTTAGCTAGAGAATCCTTAACCTTTGCATCATAAGAGAGTGATCAGCCTTAAGAGAATGGAGATAGTTTTATAAAGTTGTCTTCTTTTTTTCTTAGAATTATAAACTATTTAGATTTAGATAAAGAGCAATTTAAGCCTTACTAAGCTCCTTCTTTACATTCCTTAATATCTAGTTTGTGTTTAGCAATTTATTTTATTTAGAGATTTGAGTTCCTCCTTGACACGGTGAGCTTTCTAACATAAACAAAGTTCTTATAACCTTTAACATTTACACGTAGTCCCTTTAGAATGGCCTTTTTAAATCCCTTTAGTTTAGTCAATAAAATATTGAATTTGAAAGGGAACTTTAGGATGACATACGAGTTGATAGATAAACAATGATAGAGGAATGATTAGAAAATAACAAACTAAGCAGCATTCGTGGCCGTTCATACAAATGTTGAGTTTTTAACACATTATTTATCCTCTTATCAAAATACAAATTGGTAATGGAGAAGATTTTTGGCTATGGTTTGATAATTGGACTATTAAATTCCATTAATCAAGAGGGAACAACATTCCACTCTAATTCACAAATTGACTACTAGAACCAAAGTCTCCTTTGTGATATATCAAAATGCTTAGATGGTTATAGGTAGAGATGCTAATAGATTGCATAGCTTCCTCCCAAGCTATTTTCCTAACTCCTCTATCAAGGACAAAACTATTTGGTCTATTAGCAATAATAAAGAGTACTCAAATGCTTTATTCCTTAAAGTTATAAGACCTTAATACCCTAACATATCTTGCTTCAACATAATGTGGAAAGGATCCTTAATGCCTAAAGCTTCCTTTATATCCTGGTTAGTAATAAGAGGAAGATTGAAAATCAAGGATAGATTAAGGGAAGTACATATTTGTTTTCTATGTAACAATCTACCAAAAACTATAAATCATCTATTTTTCAAATGCATATTCTCATATATAGTATAGGCAAGAATGTAGCACTAAATGAACCTAGTTTATCCTGTTAATGATTAGGAAAATATCTTAATTTGGATAAAGAACTAGTATAAAAGACTTGGAGAGGATAAGAAGTGTCTGAGCCTTAATCTAATCTACTTTGTCTACTCAATTTGGTACGCAAGAAATTAAAGGATCTTTAAGGATATCATACTAAAAAAAAAATGTTGCTAAATATAGAACTTATTGTTGGATCAAAAAGATTTTACTTGCTTATCAAGTCATGATGATTTGAGCTATTCTATGAAATTTAATTAAGGCCTTAGGTAATTTACTTCTAGTTTAAATTAGTATTTGTATTAAGGATAGGTTGTATTACTGTACATCTACATCTCTTTTTATCTATATAGCCTTGTAATCTGCCTTTATAGGCTATTTCAATGAATTTCTTTATTTTCCATAAAAAGATAAGGATAGTGGCTTTGCCAAATGGAAAAACCTAAAACTAGTGTAGGTTAATTAGGTCCCTATCAAGTTTTTTCTTAAAGAACCATCTCCCTTTTTTTTTGTTTCACCAATTAAAAATGTTACCACTTATGTTTAAGTCTGTAACTTATATATAACAAGAGCAGTCTTCATTGTAGTTTCTAAGACAACAATTACCTTTAACTTTAGATAGATACATCATAGTGTTAAAATCCCCTAGTATAATCTATAGAGAATTTATGAATAAGGATAAATCACCTAGTTTAAAACATAAAAAGTTTGATTGATGCATTCTATGCTTATAAAAATCTATCAATTTTAAACCAAAAATGCACAGCATAGCTGTAGCTAGCATAGGCAAGTACGGGTTGATCCCACGAGGATTGTAAGTACTAGTATTAACCCTTTTTCTTATTATCCAACCCTCGAATCAGATTGTGAATTTAATTAAAAATTAAATTAAACAACAAAACTAAGATTGAAATAATAATGAATTTAGACAAAGGAATATACTTGGAAAGTCGATATCAAATAACTAGTGCCTAAATGATGAACCCCAAGAATTCTTAAATATTAACCTTTTATCATGCAATTTAATTAATGATTATTAGATAGTGGAAATTCTTATCTTAGGCTAATGTCTTTTTCAAGACTATTAACAACGAATCCCTCAATTGATTAATTGAAATCTCTTTCTAGTTAAAACCCCTGTGATTGCATTATTGATTTGTGAATTTCACTATTAGCTTTAACCTTAATCTAAAGCATTTATGTTAACCTATATCTAGGTTTGCATGCAACTCCTTCTAATTATGGTAAATCTATTCATACACAAGGATTTCTCAATATCAATCATATAAAATCAAATAATGAACTTATATTCTGAATATATTAGATCAAAAATGTAAAACATAATTGATTATCAATAAATCATTCAATAAAAGTGCATTTAATAAAATATTATATCATATTATTATCACAACTTAGGGTCATTATACCTAGGCACTAAACAAATTATTTCCTACTTATAAAAAACAAAACCAGTGACAAATATTTAGAAAAAATAGAAATAAAACAAATCATTCTAAATCTCTTTTTTTTTTCTCTAATGAATCTTCTTGCAATTTGGATTAGAAGATGCTATCTATTGGATTTTGTGACATAATCTTCATATTTTCCTTGTCTCCTAATCAAAACTGCCTCTTCTTTGTGTTTCCTATAACTAAAAAATGCTCTAAAACTAAACTCCTTTTGTTTTGCCTCCTATCACATCCTTTTATAAATTAAAATAGGGTTTCTAGGATATATATGGTCACTTACACAGTCATACAGGAGACCGTGTATCTCTAAAAAACACCTGAATTCATGATTTTATATGGGCATAAAGACTTATGTAGACAATATACATGGTTGTGTATATCCATAGACACAGGTATGTAATTTCACATGAACAAAAATAATATTTTTCAAATCTCCATATGTTTACAAAGACTTACACAATCACTATATATGATCGTCCAAGTCCCCACTTGCTTTAAATCTTCATTCCTTACTGTGATTTCATCTAAATTCTTCTTCCTTTGGTTCATGAAAGCAATTATTTCCTACAAACACACCTAAAGAAAATTAAGTACTAAAAGAACTATTAAACCATTAAATATCAAGAAAAACACAATAAATATGGGTATATAAATATAGTTAAATAATTGTTTATCAAAGTCATTTGTGAAAGATAGATTGGAAGAGCTGAAAATCTCAATCTTTTTAATATAATGTATCACTATAATTATGCCAT
This sequence comes from Erythroxylum shatona, assembly GCA_027568895.1. NCBI lineage: Eukaryota > Viridiplantae > Streptophyta > Magnoliopsida > Malpighiales > Erythroxylaceae > Erythroxylum > Erythroxylum shatona. The sequence goes on along the minus strand of JAOSBK010000009.1, from coordinate 10,601,392 downwards.
TATAATGGTAGGATTGATTAGTAATCATCTTCCATTGATTACTTAAAAGTTTTAAAAGATTGCAAATTTCCTTTTTCATCATAGATTCCAAAATTCCAAAGATGAGTGGCTTACTTTCTCAAATAATCTATTTAAAGGGGGAATTGATCCCTCTAGCATTTTATTCTATTATGGTCATGTCACTAAAAAGGAGGAGGAAGTCTTTTCCTTCCTATTTGACCTTCTTTTTTCAACAATTTGACCTCTTCAACATGGACAGAAGTTTGGATTTTTTTTAAAAGGAAGGGAGTTGCTTTGTGTTTTTCTTTAATCAATTAACAATATATTGCTCCAATTTATTAAATATAAAGATTACCTACCTAGATATATTAGGGCTATTTGATGTATTCCTCTATAGAGGTTTTGTTCACTAAATTCAAAGTTTGCATGAGATTACCAGCTGCTCCATTTACCTCTTTAAGATTAGGATCAGATATAGTTATGGTGGCAGTAGTTTTAACTAGGGATATACGAGGAACTAAAGTGCTACCTTTATCACTTAAGGATGAGTTGGATTCCTGCATGAAATCCTAAATGTCCTCTCTTTCAAATATTCTTTATGTGGGCCTCCAATACTTCTCTGAGCTTGAATATTTGGTCTTTATACTTACATGAACTTTACTATGTACTCCACCATCTTAAAGCTATCTTTCAATCTAAGCAATTGGATTTCTTCAAGAATTTCTGTTAAAGCTTCAACCAATAAATATATTCTTGCAAAATTCATACGCTCACTACTAGTAGTAGCTTCATTTGATCAAAAAGGCTTTCTAATGTAACTAGTCGTGTAGCTTAAGCCTTTTTTAGTCTAGAACTTAATATGAATTCCACGGATGCACATCTTGACAGGTATATGATTAAGTTTAATGTCCTTCATACAAATACGAAGGCGATAGCTTTGTAAGAGGACTTGTTTGTTATTAACGTGCCATGGTCTTGACTTTATGACCTTTCTAGCCCAAGAGGAGCCATCAAATTCGAAGAAGAAAATGTTCTCATCATTGACCAAATTCTCAAAAAGTCCAAGGAGCTTCCAATAAAAGAAATCATATGTTTTCACCAATTAATAAGATGGTCTCTTACCCTTAAAAAACCAATAAGTGTTAAATCCCATCTTAATACACCTTTTTCAATATTTCAAGAGGGGGAGCCACTATTTGATTATTAGCCCCCTAAAATTTTTCTTAAGGATCAAGTATGATTTGAATAAATTATGAGGTTGATGGATGAATCATGTATGGATGATGTTGAGTGGAAGTATGAATTTGTGTGTGGATAAGATTGAGTTGAAATTAGGTATACTTGAGAAAGCTATCGATTTGAGAACATGAATTGTTGTTACACATAAGTGAGATGTTATAGAAAAAGAAGGATAGGAAATTATGAAGAATGAGAATTAGTTGTAAGTAATGAATTAAATGAAAAGAGCCTATAGAGTTTGATGAGATAATATTGGTAGTGGAATGGTTATGAAATGATGTGAGTTAAAGGAAGTGAATTTGGGACAACTTAGATTGAAATTAAAGTTGGGAAAGATGGAAGGAATTCGGTATGGTAAATTGAGCATCTTCACCGTGGTGAACTTTTCCCAAAGGATTAGGGGAAATTACTTCAACATTTTTGCCACGGCGAACATTCTGTTGCCGCTGCGAAGTCCTCCACTATAGGCGCTGCAATTTTTTTATTGGAATAACCCTAAGGAGATTTTCATGGAACAAGCTCCTGTTTTCACGACTCAAGAGTTGGGCTCCGAAAATGAGGTCCAATAGTGTTTGATATCAGAGCGCCAAAATTAGGATCTTATATGGGCATTTCATGATATGAGGAAATGAAAGTTTGTGGATATTTAGAAATAAGAAATATTACGTAATCCGATGTGTTAGACATAGATTAAGTAATTATGATTATGTCAGTGAATATGGTGACAAAATTTTGGTTGTGGATACGTACTTGAATTGATTTGACTTAGAAGAAATAGAGACATTAGTGAAAATGACAAGATTTAGGATGTACAAGCAAAGTGGAATTGAAATGTTGAACTTGAAATTTAGAATGATTGTTTAAATTAGTGTGATAAGAGTTATGACCTGGTATAAGATTGTGTTATTGAATTTGATATCAAAATTTCAAGATGGCTTTGTGACTATGCTTCTGAATTGACTAAGAACGTACATGTAGAAGATGAAACAAATGATGGTGATATATGTAGAAGTTCTCAAGGTTAAGTCGACTAGCTATTATGAGTACATATTTGATCATGTGGTTATAATGGTGAATAATGTGATTGAGTATATACTAGATATATATTTGGATATGGCATAGGAGATAATCTATGATCCCTAAAGTTAAAATCATAAGATGAATTAGAGTAACGTGATGGGAGTATGATATAGGTGATTATGTTGAAAAGGTAACTACAATGGAGGAGTATTTGAATAGTCGAAGAATATTCAGAAGTTGTTTAGAATCAATTGTGATTGATGTATAATTGGCATCAATATAAATTGGTGACTTACCAAAATTACTTTGGTATATAAGATGTAATGATCTTGATGGTACATACCAAAACACAAGAGTAAACAAATCAAAAGTAAATATTGGAGTCATATCCCTAGCAGAGACTCAAGGATAAGAGGTGGAATATACTACTGAAGATGTATGTATTTTGTTTGATGTAAAGTATCCAACTGTGTGAGTGGATTTCTGAATTTGAGGAGACATTAATTGCTAATATGAGGAGTATATGGGTCCACGTTATATTCTATGTAAGTATGTTCGGGAGATACAAAAATTTGACCTGATAAACATGTTATAAGCATAGGAAGTTAAGATTGAAAATAAATTGAAATGTGTGGAGAAATTAATATGAATGAGCAAATAAAAGAGTAAGTCAATGTGAAATTAGAAGAAATCGAATGGATTGAGAAAATCATTTAGGAAAGGTAAGACAATTGGGAAATTTAGAATAATAAGAGAAAATATTACCTCTTCGAGGAATCAGTTATTTGAGGAATTACGAGAGCTAATCCGGGCCACATAGAGTTTGATAATAATTGTTTGAGTTAACAATTGCCCCTGACAGCACTATGGTATTGATGATTAAAACGATCCAAAAAAAATGATTTTATGATATATTAAATGTATTCAAAAAGTTGAGAAGAATAGTTTGAATACTTGAGAAAAAATGTATAAATCGTATGAGTAACAAAAGAAAAGAGAATTTTTAGGAATTATAACACAATATTAATTATATCATCTAGATTTGGAGAATTTATAATATACAATGATGCTGTATAATGTGTGAATTGGAACTTGCTACAAGAGTGATCATTTTGAAAGTTTGGAGACATTATAAGTACAGAAACATTTTGAAATATACAGATCATTTAATTTTGAGGTAATTATTAAGTTGAAAGAATAGAATACGAGACTGAGGCAATAGATAGAGTAATTTGAAGGATTATGATTGTAAAAGTGAGTACTATACTGGTAAAGCTAGTGTTGTAATCAGATACATTAAATAGAGAATTCAATAGCAGTGCATCACAAATTTGGATATTGAGTTTATCAAATCTAGTGCAATAAAGAGTGCAGAATGGAGTTGAATTTTGGGCAAATTGATTTGTCACTGAAAACTTAAGATTAGTTTCACATGAACAAAGCCCAAATTGAGGATTTAGAAATTGTGAATCTTAGTAAGAAATCGAAAATGAATACGAATTTTGAGTTCAAATAGGAAGAATGATACCTTGTGATTGAAATAAGAAGTATGTGTAATTGATGAAGAAGATAGAGCAAAGAGATTGCTAGAAAAGTATAAATGGTAACTTATGATATTCATCCTAGTAGGAACACACCGGAACATCTTTGGCAGATAAAAATGTAGAATCAAGTGACTGAATGTTTAAAATTGCCGATGATCTTAACTATTAGAGATATGCTTAAGGCTTATATTTTTAGGAGTTCATAGGAATATGAGATCAATGTATAACTTTGATTGACTTTAAGCATCACTATCATTATTATATTGATTTCATTGGAATACTATATGAGGAGTTAGATGACAGAAAGAGTCGTTCACTTTTGTTTTGTGATGATTATGTTGATAAGTCAAATCGATCAGTATTAGAAATCAAGTGATTCAAGAAAGATGAACGAATTAGGTGGATCCACGCCAAAGGCGTGAAATACAGTAAGATAGACATAAGAGTTAAATGTACTGATACTAAAGAGAAGTAACTATGAAGCAAAAGAATAAATGTTTCTGAGAGTATTGCCTTCCTAAGGTATGTTTAGATTGAGTACAAGATGTGCTCAGGTTAGGATAAAGAATCAGTTAAGCTTGAATTGTAGTGGTCCATATGAAGTTACTAAGAACCAGACCAATGACTTATGAGTTGGTATTGCCAACAGCAATGTGTTATTGTAAGTATGTTAAGAAATATCAATATGATCTGACATAGATGAAATGTCAGCACAAGAAGTGAAATTTATGAGTAATCTGAGAAGCATAATGAGGAACTAGTTAAGAAAGTGAATGACCAAATAAGGGATAGAAAGACTTGGTAAG
>JAOSBK010000009.1:10564827-10580353 GCA_027568895.1 Erythroxylum shatona | reverse complement strand
ACCTCCTTCAGATTCTCTTCAACACATAGAGCTTTCCATCAAATTCCTTCTGAGGAATTACTTTGCTTTTCCTTCCTTTACTATACTGCTATTTGTTCTTCTGCCTAAAAAAAACTAGAAGTGGGTCATTTTTTACAAAGGAGAACGTGATTTTTCATGGAGTTTAGGGTTTGAAGATAATTGAATATTTTAGAGTTTTCAACAAGTAAGTAGTGAATAAATCCTTTAGAGTTGTACATTTATGAAATGAATTTGATGAATTCACTGTCATCTGCATGAACATGGAGTTTACTTATATATATTTATGAACACTGTGTTAATGGGATAAAAACATGGATATAGTGTTAGTTTAGTATTTAATGATTTTTAGTGATCAGATGTTGTAGAGATGAGTTTTAAAGTTTAAAATAGAAATGAAATGGTATTTAGGATGAGTGTAGAAAATCAAAGAATGAAAAAGTGGCATGCTCTATTTTCTATTTCTTCACTGTGCATGTATATATATATATGTGTGTGTGTGTGTGTGTTTACGTAGGTAAGTGAAAGCTTTAAATATGATCAAGAAAATGGTATTTAAGTTGAAGAGTAGTTGTAAAATGATGGTTTGAGATGAGAATGAGTGTAAAAATGAAAGTTGAGAGGAAACATGGAGATGTAGAATAAAAGTTGGAAACGCAGAAAGTTGACAGAGCACGAATAGGTTGAATATAAATTTTTGGTTTTTGATGGTTTGTGACTAAATTTGCATTTTTAGAGGTAGTGTGAATTTGTGATGAATGAGTTTAATGAAATGGAGTGGAAATCACTAGAATTAAAATAGAAGTGTTGGTTTTAAAAAAATGGAAGTCTAGAAAATTTCCAGGAATGAATAGTAACAATGTTGAGTTTTGATCTAAAATTCTATGAATTTACTGTACTGATTCTAGGAAGATTTTGATAAAATGGTCTTCATGAAAGTTGTAGATCTTTCTTTTAGCTTTCCATTGATATAAATTTTGTAAACTTTGGAGTTCTTGATGAAAAGTTATGGAGGTTTGAATTTGAGATGTCGGTGGAGAAGAAGAAGTGGAATTGCACCATCGTTCATAACTTTTGAGTTAAGTGGAAAAACGTGACTTTTGTTTGCACGACGGTGACTTTGGGGTATAGTGAATTTGCGCCCTCGTGCTTAAGCACGATCATGCATTTGAGATTTTCTCTTTTACTGAACAATCTTGCTTCTTTTGATCATAACTTCTTCTCTAGACATTCAAATGACTTGATTCTTGAACCATTAGATTCGTAAGACATTTTTCTACCTCTACAGCATTCTGAATTGAATTGAGAAAGATTGATTGAATCAAAGTGTGGAATCTGTTGGAACAGTGAAATAGGATTTTCTTACTAAGCACCCTTCCATATTTTAATTATATCTGGATCTATAGGATTCTAAATGAGATGATTTTTGATTTGGTGTAAACTAGAGAAATGAGGCTACAAATCATGTGAAAATTTTTAATTTTTATTCAGTCTCTAAGATGTTCAATTTCTGGGTGGAAGTTGTACATAGTAAACTATTTTTGAATAAGAACAGTCCAAAAAGTTTTGAGGTGTATCTTCCAACTTACTAAACAAAATTGAGTGATTTTAGTGTCAATAGAAACTTAAGACATTGGAAAAATAACTTTGTAGAAGGAAGTGTTGCCTAATTTTGCCATTTACTCTAATAGATTTATTATGCTAAGTTGACCCGTATGTATATTGGAAGAAAATCTGAAGTAGTCAATGAAGTTGTGTAATTGGTTTCACATTGTTTTTTATTGGTCCAAATTATAAGTATACATGTTATTAATGAGGGCTTTGATATCTGAATGATTTGATCATAAGGATCTCGATAAAGTGCCCCGAAATTTGTCAATGAACATGCATTGTGCATTTTGTATAAGTATGTGTGCATTAAGGAATAATTGTACAATTGTGCAAAAGTGTGATATTTGTAAATGTATTTTGTATGATATAAAAGAACTCATTGGACCCCAGTCGGACATTACTAGACCATCCAGCAATAACATTTTGGAGCGTACTATGAGTCAACCTAAATGATTTCCTAGGATTGATTTGTTTTGAATTTATTTGATTTGTTAAATTTTTAATGAACTGTTTCCAAATTATTTCTGAACTTCGGACTTGAAGTCTGAGGAATTTATTAGTTGGGCATGTGTTAGAAGTATTTTGATTTGATATGAATTCATGAATAACTTTGATTCTCAACAAAAGCTGAATGCCGGACTTAGGTCCGATGAATGTGAAAACTTTGTCTGAGCATTTATATAAGATTGTGATATATGACATATTCACTATTTGATGCATTTCATAAAATGCATGCTCAGATAAAGGTGTTGTGACTTGAGTAGCTAGTTTGAAGCGCTTCCATGTAGAGCTTTACTCCTTGATTTCTAATTCTACAGGTAGATCTATACTCTTTGATTCTGTTTGATTGAGCCCTATGAGCTAGTATTTGTATAAATTTGTGATAGGCAATCGGTCACAACAATAAGAACGAATGTGAGTCTCATACATATAGCATTCATATAAGACTAAAATTCATAAATGATTTGCAAAGCTATATTGAGTGATCCTATGTTGTGCCATGTTGTGTGAGTTATGATGTTTAGAATGAATATTCGTGCATATGTGATGTGTGTATATGATCCGGTGAAATTATCAATGATGGTTCACTCATTGAGTTCGCAAAACTCATCAAAAAATTATAACGTGATTTTTCAGGTACGAGACAGGAAACTTAGTGCTTTAAACAGTTAAGGACCTTTTGGATTTTGTTATGGCTCAGAGGTTTATCAGCTGCCCCCAGAAGTGTGGAGTCTTGGATTTTGTAGTTTTGGCTAGAACCTATAAAAGGTTTTGTAAATATTTGTCTAAAGGAAACAGTGTAAATTAGGTGTATGAATGAAATTAGGGGTTTCAAAATTTGCTAACTTTTAAATGATGTTAGTGATGCCATGTATAAGTTAGATTTGCTTTTGCTCCAACATACCATTATCATAGGGTACGTACTTGAATGTCCTCTGAGTATTCAGGTATTTGCCTTATGGTAGTGGGATGTTGCAGTTTGCATTATGAATTGAATGATTGCATTAAGCGACATAGATATCATGCATACATGTAGGAAATAAGATTAAAATAAAAGGTAAGCTAATCGTTAGTATTTAAACTAAAAGAGTAAGATGTCATCTCGTAGAAGAATATGAGGAGTTTTGCAAGGATTTATTGCACCTAATTCTCCAACAAAGAGAAGGGTACTGATGAATCTAGAGCCCTAAGAAATGTTGAGGCTTTTGTAGGGCATGATAGTGGATTCTCTCGATCACAAATGCACGAGTCTCCTCTTTCTTAGGAGCAAGTGCCTGTTCCCTTGGATCCTAGGCTATTCCAAGCTTTTGCTTAGGCTTTTGTATAGGCCATAGGCCAAATTTCATAAACTTCCGCTCCAGCTGTAGCTAAAAAGGGAAAGTAATTTGATAAGCTTAGAAAGTATGGGGCAGTGGACTTCTACGAAACAACCGATCTAAAAGAAGCTAAAACTTGGTTGAGGAAGACAAAAAGGGTGTTGAAGAAAATGGATTGTGAGGATGATAAAAAAAGTTGAATATGTTATAAGCTTACTACAAGTAGATGCTCTGTATAGGTGGGAAAGTGTGCCAGGGAGTTATATGAAACCACCAGTATTAACATGGAAGGATTTCCTAGCTACTCATAAGAAGAAATATCTGTCTGAGGTTTATATCCAGCAGAAATAGAGGGAGTTTCTGAGTTTCACTCAAAGGGAGATGACAGTGAGTTAATATAAGCGCAGATTTACGCAATTGTCCCGATATACAACTAAGATGATGATGAGCGAAGCAGTTAAGTGTCGTAGGTTTGAATAGGGATTGCATTTAGCCATTAGGGAAAAAGTGATCGAGTAGAATTTTTGTGACTTCCAACAGCTGGTAGAAGCAGTGTTAAGGGTTGAGAATGTGGAAAGTATAAAGAGCGCAGTAAATAGAAAGAAAAAAGAGTTAGAACAGTTCAGAAGGGGAGGTGGTGTTGTAGGTTAGAGAGGAGTGCCAGGATAGGAGCAGTGGCACAAGCAGGTCTAGATAGATGAGGACTGTTTCTCATCAAGCCTCAACGATGAGAGGTAGTAGAAAGGTAGAGGCAGATAAGCCACCCATTCTCAAGTGTGATCATTGTAATAAATTCCATAAGGAGTGCTACAGATTGACTGGAGCTTGTTTTAACTGTGAAAAAAAGGCACATGGCTAGAGAGTACCCGTAGTATGCAAGCTTCAAAAAGAGCTCAGACTGTAGGACTCAAGACTGCAACTTAGAATTTAGAATAGAAATGTTAGAATTAAGTTAGAGTATAGTATGGTAGGTAATAGATTAAAGGAGTTAATAGGTATTACATTAAATGAAGAGGGGAAAAATTGGAAAGACAAGAATAAAATGTTGTCTTGAATAAGAAAGAAGAGAGGAGAAGAGAGGAGTGCGTGAGTTTTAGATAAAAACATGGGAAAGAAAAAAAGAAGAAGAAGAAAATCATGGAAGCTAGGGAAAGAAGAGAGAAAATCGTGGAGGAAGAAGAAGGAAGAAGATTTGGCTAAGGTTAAGGTAAGCTTCATCTTTCTTATTGTTTGGGTAGAAAAAAAAGTAAAGAAATGAGTTTTGTGATTGAAATGAAGGGAGAAAGAAGAGGATTCAAGAAACTCATTTGATTTATCAAGGATTTCTAAACTAGGTCTTGGTTTTTCTAGCCTAGACACACTATGGGTAGGTTAATTCTAAGCTCAATTTGTTATTTATATTTTTGATTCTTTGAAGCTTTATGGATTTTTAATTGAACATTGTTTTGAATGGAAGTTTGGTTTATTTGAAGGAAACCAAGAAAATTCCATGCAAGAGCAAGAGGAAAGGCACAATTGAACTTAGAATTTTAAGCAATTTGGGTGGGTAATATGTTTGTAGTTAGTGTTGGGATGAGTAAATTTCTTACTTGTACATGTGTATGCTTAATTGCTTGAATTTGAATTATTGTGAATGTTGAAAAAATGCATTATGATGTATTATTATGTCATGCCTTGAAAGATGCTATAACATTTTGTATAATCAAAAGAGGACATAACATAAGAAGCACGGAAATATGAATATGTGATGGAATGAACTGAGCATAAAAATTTGCTTGTATTTGGGCAAGAGAGAAAATATTTTGTTTGTCACATGCACATTGACTTCAAGCCTTCTTTCGGTCACCTGCTTGTGGCATATAGCTCCTATGAAATGGACTCATTTAGTTCATGATGTAAACTTCGGTTTCTCCAATTCGATCCATGGGACTCTCAAGCCATTAGTTTGTGCATTTCATTTGATTTGTCAAGTATGATAAATTTGAGTATTATGTTTGGTGGTTAAATATACATGATGTGTTTTATGTGATGATATTCCTTAATCATGGGTATTAAGTTAGAATCATGGATGATTGGATTGCTAGATAAAAACGAGATATAGCTTGATCGTGTGGTTCGTCATCAATGGCTATAGATGTATTAGCCACAGAGCTTTATAACTCAACTTATTATTTTCTCCTAAAGTGCATAATAAAAAGATAGTTGATCCTTGCAAGGCTTTTGGCAAACTCCAAGGTAACTCACTTTTGTAATTAAGTTAGTTCGACTATTTTTTAGGTTGCTTTATAACCATATCAAACATGAACATCCATTTGTATTTTATATTAAGTTATTAATGTGATTGTTGATATGTAACGAAAGCTATGTTCAAACTTTATTTTGTTCTAGTAATGAGATTATGAATGGAAGAAGTTCTTTTGCATGTATTCATGTTGTCTTTTGTTGAGTTGTAAATGGTTGTGTTGGATTGTTGGGTTTTGGGTTGCGGATTCAAAGGTTTCGCCATAACGAACCTTCAAAAGGTGTTTTTGGCACGATCTTGTAGCTTCGTCACAGCGAAGCCACACTTTCACTGCGGCGTATTTTCCCCAAGGGTGCATTCGCTCGAGCTTAAGATGTTGGCCACGACAAACTTCTCCCGAAAAGTCCTTGGAAATATTTCCATAGTTTCGCCGTGACGAAACATTTAGTTTACTGTAGTAAACCCACCACTACTGACGGCAAAATTCTCGTTACAAACTGGATGTTTCATCTTTCTCTGCGCATAACCTTCACCTAACCATCCCAAATTGTCGTTCTTTCAGTTCAGTTGTTACTCTAGATTAAAAAAAACTTTATTATTTTAGAACAGTAATTTTCTGTTGTTTATTTTCTATTACAATGATCATCCCTATTTGTATCGAAATAACTTTACTGTGTGATCTTCATTCTAAGTTTAATGACCACAAGAATAAAATTTTGTAAGAAAGTAAGATAAATTGTTGAGGGATATTCATTTACTAATAATTCTGATATATGTTGTCGATATATGACAACAAGGAGCTTATGTACAAGGGGATTATATACAATGCTATTCATTATTTAATAAAACCTATTAGAATGGAGGTGCTGAAGAACATATGGAAACATGTAATCAAGAAAAAGAAATTTAACCCAAAAGACCCAACCTTCGGCTCAAGAAAAGGCTTGTGATAAGGCTGGTGAAGGTGAATAAGGACTATCAAGTAGTAGTTTTGATCAAAATGGTAAAGTGAATAGGAAAAGCAAGGACAAAAAAGAAGATGATAAGGAGATGATGAGAATGGTCATGAAAATGAGGAATTTGGAACTCAGAAGAAGCCTCTTGTTGTTTAATCTATTGTCCTACATAAGAAGTTTGCAACTATTCAATCAGTTAGGCTATGAATGTAAGTTTTTTTTTTTCGGCCAAAGGGTGATGTTTTACCTAGAAAGAATCAGCATCTATGCCATCCTAACAAGGCATAGTTGCAACATCTGCAGCTAAAGATTTCACTTATTTTTGCATGAGTGCATTAGATGGATTCAAAGATTTTTTTAGCTTAAGTGGACACAGAATATTTCAACTTGCATCTTTATCATCTTATATATCAGGAGGTGTGCTTAAGAGGTTAAATTATATAACTGCTTTAATGATGTAAGGAATAACTTCTTCTTGGCTGTTCCAATCGGTTAATTCTTAAAGCTCAAGTAGTTATTTTAGAGTCCAGATTTTTTGTTCAATTTTATGGTGTCTTATTTTGCCCCATGAATCTCAGTCATTTATTTGTGTAGAGCCTGTATGGGTCCCTATTAATAAACGCGGAACCCACATAAATGAATGACTGAGATTCATGGGACAGAATAAAACACCATAAAATTAGACAGAAGATCCTGTCCTGTTATTTTTAATCCAATTACAAAGCTTCGCACACCTTTTCTTCTAGGAAACTAAAATGCCAATTTATTTACAGGGATCACACCTTCGATGGAGATTAATAAATTCACATTTTTATCCGATGTTTAAAGAAATTATTTTAAGATCACATTATATTTGACAAGTTTAAAATTATAATTAAAATAATTATAATTATTTTATTTTTAAAATAAATTTTCTAAGATAAAAAATTTAAATTTTAAAAATTGATTGATTAATTAAAATTGTTTAATTAATTTATAAATTATAGAAAAATATTAAATTAAATATTTTTAATAAACAACTGATGTTATAAGCTGGTTAAATCAGCTACTAGCGGTTAGCCGATAGAATATGTTATGAGCTAATGCAATCAGTTAATTGCTAAATAGGGCATAAATATGGCTTGTTTGACAATCAGCTTATTACATTAGTTCATAGTTGATTATATCAACTTATTTGACCAGCATATAATATTAATTATACATTAAAGATATTTGATAAATTAGTTATTTATTAAAGATGTTTGGTAAAATTAGTTTTTAGTGTTTATATATATAATTCTATAATTAATAAATTAATTAAACAATTTAGTAAATTAATCCATTAAAATAAGTTGTCAAAATTAAAATAAATTATTCCAAATATATAATATATTGTATAATTTATTTGTATTTCACAAGCATTATTTGTAGAAAAATTTATCATATAAGATGTTTAATATTGCATTAATATGCATATGAGCTAAAATAATAATAATAATAATAATTAATTTTTAAATTTAATTTAATATGTTTCTATAATTTATTAATTAATTAAACAATTTTAATAAATTAATAAATTAATAAATTTATCTTATAAATTTTATTTAAAAAATTAAAATTAAAATAATTAAAAAAACAAAAAAAGAATTTGTGTCACCGGCGTGACTCACGCCTGTGACACAAATTCACTATTATTACTATTTCGTTATGCGTGCTTAAAACATCTGACTTGTGTGGGACGATCGTGATAGTTACAAGTGAGTAATAGCTTAAAATCGATGTTTTTAGAATTAGTAAAAGTAAAGTTAGACAAGATACGGACTCGTAATGTAATTGTCGTAACAAACATGAATTTGTGCCTGTGTAATAACTCGTTCCATGTTCTCTCACTAAATTTCGTTCATTTCCTGTCTTCGCGGACCTTACAGGCAAAACGCTTTTCTCTCCATCTCGTTCAATCAGTCCGCTCGCTCATTAAACATCACTCACCCCCTTTTTCATGTTCTCTAGTCTTCCTCGCTCTCTCCTATTCTCTCTCTTTCACCAAGAACAAACACAAAAGTTTACGTAAAATACCATGTTGTGAGGACTCGGCAGCTCTTAATTAAGGTTGGTTATGCCTCCTCACTCCTGTATGTCCCCTGTTTTCATTTGTCTATGGAAAGGTGTTGTCTTTCCTGGGTTTCTGTAGTATAGAATTTAGCGTATGTAACCATTTCTTTTGGCGGTTCGTTTAGGTATCGATACGAATATGCTTGTCAATAATGCGTGATAACAGTGCATGCATGTCCAATTCACTTGTTTCTTTAACGTTTCTCGATTTGGTTTCATTTGTTTTTATCCTTCATAGATCCAAGTACGTGTTTTTGTTTATCCATTCCATTATGTTAACTTCTTAACTTGGATCATTTTAGTTTTGGTAACTTGATTTGTTCAGATAAGGAAAACATGTCTAGTTTTGTGGGCGTGCTTGTTTCTGATCCATGGCTTCAGGGCCAGTTCACACAAGTCGAACTACGAACTCTCAAATCCAAGGTAACGTGGATTTTTGGTAGCTAGAAGATTTTTTTTATATTAAATTTGGTAATTGTGAAGAAGTGGAACTACGTATTGTTTTCAGTTTGTGTCGGTAAGGACTCAGTCAGGGCGTGTCACGGTTGGGGATCTGCCATCTGTTTTTGCAAAACTGAAGGCCTTTGCTGGGATGTACGGAGAAGATGACCTCAAGGCGATGCTGGCAGAATCAGAAGCGAACATGGAAGATGAAATCGACTTTGAATCCTTTCTTCGGGTGAGTCTTTGAAGGTTAGAAGCTGCGAGTCTTCGTTTGATATTTGTCGTAGGTGAAATAATCGAATGATGACTACTTTTGTATTGGCGAAGACCGTCCATTAGTTTCAAATGTTGTATAGGTAGGGATTTCAGGTGTTCTTTTGTGGCGTGAACATAATTCAATGATGTCAGGCATACTTAAATATGCATGCCCGAGCCACTGCAAAATCAGGAGGGAAAAAATTGGGACATTCATCGTCATTTCTCAAAGCAACTACAACCACTTTTCACCATAATATCAACGAATCGGAGAAGGCTTCTTATGTTGGCCACATAAACAACTACTTGGCAGAAGATCCATTCTTGAAGCAATTTCTTCCAATAGATCCATCAACGAATGCCTTATTTGACCTTGTGAAAGATGGTGTTCTTCTTTGGTAGCTTCGTTATACTTGCTTGAAAATCCACTAGTTGTAATGCTAACTTTCCAAGGAATACTATTATATGATAATATTTTTTTTGCCCCTACTCTTCATGCAGTAAGCTCATTAACGTGGCTGTTCCTGGGACCATAGATGAACGAGCTATTAACACAAAGAAGACTCTTAACCCCTGGGAGAGGAACGAAAACCATACCCTTTGCCTCAATTCTGCAAAGGCTATTGGATGCACAGTAGTCAACATTGGCACACAAGACCTTGTTGAAGCTAGGGTAAGACTACTTCAGCTCCGGGCAGGAAAATTCATTGCAGTTTTATGTATGGACTCATTATATACTTACGTTTCTACCCTTTTTCTTGGCAGCCTCACTTGGTCCTTGGAATAATCTCCCAAATTGTGAAGGTACTCTGCTCCCACATTTTCTGCTCTATGTGCAATTGAATTTTTTCTAGTGAAGAGAAACTGAATGGGGTTTAGTATTTGTATAAATGACTTTCTTTCTCTTATATTGTGGAAACTTCAGATTCAACTGTTGGCCGATCTTGATCTAAAGAAAACTCCTCAACTTGTGGAATTGGTGGATGACAGCAGGGTCAGATATTGTGGATTTTTTATCACATGAGAGGGTGGTGAAATACACAAATCTGACATTATTTTCTTATGGTATGATATCAACTTTCCAGGAGGTTGAGGAACTCATGGGTTTACCGCCTGAAAAGGTTTTGTTGAAATGGATGAACTTTCATCTGAAGAAAGCTGGCTACACCAAGCAAGTGACCAACTTCTCCTCTGACGTGAAGGTAAGAAGCTCACTAACAATGCAAACCGTTCTGTTGCTGGCATATTAAGTTGGTTTACACATGTATGCATTAACTATTACAACGTAGTTTATAAAACTTAAAAATTAACTTTTCTTGTGTAATCTCCAGCATGTAATCACAACCAGTTTTAGCTTCATCAATACTTAGCATGTAAGAATATGTAACGGTAAAATCTCGCGTTGATATTGTTGCTAGAAAATTGTACGTTTCTCTTCTTTCATGTTTGTGACCCTAGGCATTCGCAGGACGGAGAAGCATATGCTTACCTCCTTAATGCGCTTGCACCAGAACACAGTACCCATGACACATTGGAGGCAATGGATGTTACAAAGAGGGCGAACTTGGTCCTTGAGCAGGCAGAGAAACTAGATTGTAAAAGATATGTTACTCCACAAGATATTGTTGAGGGCTCTCCAAATCTTAATCTGGCATTTGTTGCACAAATATTTCAGCACAGGTGTGTTTTGTTTTCTAATCTTGTTTTTTCTTCTTTGCACATAATCTTTTTTCTGTTGTCCCGTGTACAGCTTTGAGAAATTAATCTATAACTAGTTTTGGTCACTTAAGATGTTGATCTGCATGCTATGGAAAGCCAAAAATCTAGGTTACTAGTGTGTATTAATTTCTCCCACAGGAATGGATTGTCTGTAGATAGCACAAAGACGTCCTTTGCTGAGATGATGACAGATGATGCAGAAACTTCTCGAGAAGAGAGATGCTTCAGATTGTGGATTAACAGTCTCGGAGTTGCCACCTATGTCAATCATGTTTTTGAGGATGTTAGAAACGGGTGGGCCTTCATTTTCCCGCAAGCAAGGTCAATGCGGTATTAAATATTGGTTGACGTTTATAACTTGCATGAACAGATGGGTTCTTCTGGAGGTACTGGACAAAATTTCAACTGGATCTGTTAATTGGAGGCAGGCAACTAAACCCCCTATAAAGATGCCATTCAGAAAAGTTGAGAACTGCAACCAAGTTGTACAGATCGGGAAGGACTTGAATTTCTCCCTTGTGAATATTGCTGGCAATGACATTGTCCAAGGAAATAAGAAGCTAATATTAGGTAATCTCTTCTTCTTTTTTCATATCCATCTGGCCTTTTCCATTGGTTTAAGTTAGCCGGTGTATTGATTTCGTATTAGTCAACATCTTTATTTCAGATTCGAAAGTAACAATCTAATGCTGCCTGTTCATAGAAGAGGAAAACAAAATATAAAAATGCAACCTTCTTTTACGTTTTTCTTAATTTTTTTCCTTGACGGTTCCATACAAGGTTTTTTGTCTAGGTTGTTTTTCACTATGTTTTAAGTTTACAAACTTGTGGTTGTTTCTTTTACCTGCAGCTTTTTTATGGCAACTAATGAGGTTTTCAATGCTTCAACTTCTGAAAAACTTGAGATCTCATTCCTCCCACTCCCAAGGTAAAGAGATTACAGATGCTGACATTCTTGACTGGGCAAACAAAAAAGTGAAACAAGCAAGAAGGACTTCTCAAATGGAAAGCTTCAAGGTAATGAATGAAACAAAGACGTGGTTATGATATCATATCTTACATATGATTAACTCATGTCTGATTATTGGCTTTAGGATAAAACTCTTGCAAATGGAGTTTTTTTCCTAGAGCTCCTTAGTGCGGTGGAACCGAGGGTAGTCAACTGGAGTGTTGTTACAAAGGGAGAAAATGGTACATTACTAAATTTTCTTTTAATTCACAGCAGTACGTTCATAATTTGGAAGTGGATTTTAAATATTGGAGCAAATGGAAATATGCCTACCATTAGAATATCTTGTACATAGCTGTAGATATATAAGAAGATACATGAGCAGTTGGTGTTGATATCAACAATATTATTGTGACCTCTTATTGAAATTGCAGATGAGGATAAGAAGTTAAATGCTACATATATAATCAGTGTTGCTCGCAAGCTTGGATGCTCCATCTTTTTGTTACCTGAGGACATTTTGGAGGTGCGCGCCTTGTTCTGAACTTGGGCCATTTTAAAGTGTAATTACATTTCATGGTACAATTATGGAGAAAAAGAGTGCCCTGTTTTTTCGTTACTGAGATATTAAAGGTTAATAGTAGCACTCACTACTTTCTTATTGAATTAACCACTTCATCAAAGACAAAAAGGAAAGGTGTCCAACGTCAGAACATGATGGCTCTTATGCCGCTCAATTACACGGATTTAAGTTTTGTCTTTTGAATGGTGCTTTCCATATTTCTTTTGATGTCACAAACCTTCAGAAAGGTAAAGAAGACTGTCAACTGACATTAGCTGCAAATTGCTACAGATAAAGGCTAAGCAAGGTTAGACTAACTTCTGTCCATATTTATCTCAACTTCACTGTTTCATGCATGATTGTGTCAGGTAAACCAGAAGATGATGCTGACTTTGACTGCAAGCATAATGTACTGGAGCCTGCAGCAACAGGCCACAGAGTCAGAATCTTCTGCTGTTGATGACAATGCTGACGAGGATGGTGAGAATGAGAAAGGTCTGACTAACAAAGTTTCTAGTTTATCTGTGGATGACACTGTTTGAAATTCTTCTCCATCCAAAAGGGTTGAAGAATGATATCAGAAAATGAAACCATTTTATTTCCTAGTTGTTCATCATTAAACCATTCTAAAGATGAATGAAGAAAAAGGGAAACTTTTGTTGCACGTAGGAGATAGCCATTTGCTGTGTCTAGAGGAAAGGCTCTTGTAGAAAAGTGGATTAAAAGGAGGAACGAAACCAGTTGTGATGAACTGTGATTAAGTAAGAAAGAAAGCAGTTGTGATGAACCGTGATTCAGTAAGAAATGGATGCTGTTTTCAGGCATATTCTTTTCGCAATAAAATGAATTCTTTAATCTCAAAATAATATGCTGAGGAGTTTGATATTGATTCTAATTCAGTGTGTCTTTAAGGATATAAGTTTATGGTTAGCTTAGCAAGTGAGAGGCTGGTCCTCAAGGCACCATTATTTGCTTGCTCTAGTACAAGCTCACTAGATCAACATATGTTTCGTTGTCTCTCTGTGCATTGGACAATACCAGTGGTACATTTCACGAATCGAGTTGATCGATGACCGTAAAATTTCACGAATGATGATTCGAGACGTACATTTCGAGCTGCCCATCAAGATAGGGCCGCAAACGAAACGCTTAAGAAGAATACTTTATGATGTTCAAATTTGGTTCCTGTAAATTTTTATTTCTTCAAGTCAAGTTTGAAGATTAGGACTTACACTCGCTGTTGAACTGACTGCCATATTGGAAACTGGTAAGATTGAGAGCAAATTGATCTAGAACAAAGACGACAACAATACTACATAATTGTTTTTTTTTTTTTGAAAACGTAATTATCATTAAAAGGTCCCCAATCAGGGTAAAATATAAAATCCATTAGATTTGTACAGGCCAAAATACCAAAGAACCTAGAAATCCTTAACTAAGCTCTACAACATGTACATGTTTTCAATTTTGCACTAGACTAATTCTGTCAGCTCACTGCTTTGCTGTATTCCTTGTCATTGCAAGTGTGTACCTCATGCTCTCCTTAACTCCATGGCAGTAAAGTTTTGTGTGGACTAGTTTAGTATCAACTCTGGCTGTGTGATACCTCTCTAATTCTCCATGTGAATGCAACAGATTGTTACAACTTTTAACTTCTCCTCGACATTGCCTGCTTCCTAATCCATTGGACCAACTCGGTTCTAACCTATTTAACTGTTTTTTCCTTGCCTTTAAAGCATCTACCATCCTTTCCTCCCAAAGCTTGCAGAGGCTGGAAGCAAAGGCAATCGACACTAGAGTTTTATCCCCAAAAGGTATTCTAACATACAGAAGCCAAGAAAAGAAATCCCTGTAGTTGCATATGTTATTCATAAGATGAAATAGATCTATCATTGACTTTCATACATCATAGGAAAAAATTACAGGCTAAGAAAATATATTCCAGAGTTTCAATAGTATTTTTGAACAAGAATCATATATTTTGCAGATTGAGGAAATGCAATTGGCTGTGAGTAGCTAGCTTCTCTTTAAATTCTAGCCACATGTAGAAGGAGATCTTTGGTAATAAGTTCCTATCTCACACAATTGGGCTCCAGGCCTGATGTGCCCCTCTATCCCTTAAGATATCCTTATAGAAATTATTTGTAAATGTACTTGACCTAATCCTTAACCAGACATATTCGTCTTCTTTGTCAATGTTTGGGTTATTATACTTAGGTAACAGTGCCTTAACTCTATTGGTGCTTTACTCTAGAGGCCTTCTTTGATCCACTCCAACCTTGGAACTCTTTGGGAATTTGTTTAGTAAGAAAAGTACACCTGGTTCTTGAAAAGAGTGAATGTTAAGCACCAATTGTTAGAGTAGAGAGAAGCTGTGATCCCATTTCCATTCTTACTTTTGATATTTTTTTGAAAAGGTACTCTTCAGCTTCAAGAGTTGTGAGAAAAACCATGAAAATGAAGCTCTACTATTTACTTCTCATAAGCTTCTACCTTTCAAAATGTAGGTATGAACCCACCTGACCCGTAATGTCACCTTATTAACTAGGATTCTCCACATCCTTTTTTCCAATAGCATTTTTTCAAAAAGACGATTTAAAGTAAACTTTTTTATTTACTCGTAGATAAATCGCAACACTACAGTCTAAACCATAATCAAAAGACCAAACCATAATCAAAAGACCAACTTGATTATTCAATTGTGAATCAATTATTTTATATTCTAATAATATACAAGTTTCCCATACATCTCTATGTATATGTATATTATTTACAAAAGAATCTCAGTACCTTATGACTAGATATATAATGCTCATACAAATAAAACCAAACTCTTTTGTTTTATTAATAATAAATATTTTC
>JAOSBK010000009.1:10532701-10561623 GCA_027568895.1 Erythroxylum shatona | reverse complement strand
ATTACAAAACTGTAACTGAAGAAGATAAAGTTACATGTAAATATACTTGCTTTCTAGGGCACTATATTTACATAACTACAACAATAGAGTGACTCGTCCTTATTGACGAAGTTCTGGAGGATAAAAAATATTTCTCCAGGAATGTCTTTCACAGATTGGCACAACTATGATAGGCACTCGCCACATGTCTTAGGAGGCTTATATGCCACTCCTTTGGTTTTCCCTCTAAGGATAGGTGAAAAACCTTAGACAACACTTGATCAAGTGAAGCTCCCATAGGTTTCACACTCTGACAAATTATGGTCAAAGATTGTAAATGGATGTAGGGATCTTCTCTTGTTAAGCCATGAAATTTAGGAAGAGATCTAATGAACAATTCTTTAACTTCAAAATTCACATCAAAATTAGGGAAAGCAGTAGTAAATGGGCCATAGTTCACATCAGAGGTAGTTGCTTCCCTAATGGTTCTTCTTCTTTGATTTCCATTATTCTTACTAACTCACTCCTGCTCCCCATTACCTCCATTATCATCATTCTGAGGATGATTAGCATTAAGGTTAGGGTTTTGTAGAAAAGCTAAGTTCTCAGCCATGATTACTCCCTCTATCGATTCGCTTGCACTACTTGGCTGACTAGACTCTTCTTCGACAACTAACTGACTTTTCTCTTTTCTCTCCTCTCGTTTATAATCTTTCTCAATTGCCTCTCATTTTTAAGGTAGAAAGGTAGAAGTTTAGCTCTCTGGGGTGAGCACGGGATCAATTTAAATGAAAATAAAATGTAACAAAATTTACTTGCAAGCACACAAAGTCAAACAAAAAGGTGAGATGTGAAGGATGCAAGTGTATAGGTGTATGAAAGTATGTATGTATCGAAAAGCAATCAAAGAAATGTTCAAAACTTTGTGGGTACAAAAAGTATAAAAAGTGCAAAAAGTTCAGTATCCGATTTGTTTGTGTTTTCAAAATTTTATGCTAAGAAAATGAAATCCTATACTATTGACAAGTATGAAACTAAACTATCTAGAATGCAATCTAAATAAAGGTTCCTAACTTCACTTAGCAGCAAAAATGACAAAAGCTAACCTAGAGAACCAATTGCTTGGTTCCCCGGCAACGGTGCCATTTTGATCCGAGCCTTAGTTCGTACTCTTAGAGGTCAAATCAAAAATATAATCCAAGGAATGCAATATAGGATGCAACCTTAGGTCGTCTCACTTAATCAGAACCTAAATCAATGGACCTAAGCTAACCTATATATCATGAAATGCAAGCTAAATTGGTAAGGAGGGGGGTTTTTGATCTTTGGAAACTTTAACTGAATTAGAAGGAATTGTAAGAAAAATGTGTAAAATGTATTTTTGGATTTTTAGGAATGGAAAAACAGAAGGATAAAGACAATGATCAAATGTTGATAATTTTCTCTTGAAAATGAGCTTTGGCTATCATAGTTCGAAATCAATTTTCGATGGGAGAGGGAATCACTAAGTTTCAAATGGGTAAACCTTAAAGAACTCTTTAAGTCCAAGGCCTTAATCAATAAACTTCATTTCTTAAGACCTTGTTAAATGCCCTTAGTGTGTGTAGTGGGTAAATCAATGCAGCAAGTCATCTTGGGATCTTAAATCAACTCAATATCAAACACAACTATAGAAGATAAAAGAGATTCAACAAGATCGCAAATAGACATATATGAGACTTTATATATTTAAGCTCAAAGTTCTACATCAACAAATCCTAACAATTTGAATATCCAACACTTGATTAAACTCTAATCAAGAATGTTCAATTACAAATTACAAATCCTAAACCTAGAAGTTCATAAATCATAGCTAAACATGGATTAAGCTACTCCCTTTTTAAGCCCGTTGAACTCAAGCTATTACTACATCTTCAAAAGGATAGAGATGCACAAGAGATTTCACAACCAAGAACCCACTGGAGATACATGGTAGCAATCGACAGTGGAAAAGCGAAAGAAAATGGTATGAAGAGAGATGACGATGGTGTCGTTGATGGAGATGAATGAGATGATGGCATACAAGTATGAAGTGTGTCGGCTCTCTTCCCCCCGTTGTTACTTAACCTAAAATAGTTCTTTTTCATAAAATGAGTTGATGGATCAGGTTGTACAGTCAGTTAGTTTGTCGAAAATGGTCTGGGTTTATGCTAATTCGAAGGTTTTGCCGCCGTGAAAGGATGAGTTCACCGCGGCAAACTTTTCTCAAAAGATTTATTAAGTCAACTTTAGCTTTCATCGCACCGCAAACATTATCTTCGCCGCGGCAAACTTTTCCTGAAAGGTCTCTTCAATAAGTCTTCAGACTTCACCGTAGTGAACTTGTCTATTGCCCTCTTTGACTTGTTGACTTGTCATCTTGGCATTCACTCCTTGGCTCTACTTCTTGAATCTTCTACAATGAAAAATAGTAGTTTGTAGCATCAATTCTTCTAAAAAAAATCAATTTAGTGTAATTACTAGTTATTTGTGACAATTTTATCCTTAAACTACATAAATTCAAGGCAAGCACTCAAGAGTTAAATTAAGTACAAAATCTAAAAATAAGAGCCAAGAAGTATAATAAAAACTATGAAATTGTCACCAATTGATGTAAGAAACTTAAGTTCAATCACCAGAACTTGGCAAGCCAGATGGGTCAGTTAACGGAAGCGCTCAACTGCCTAGCATCACTAGGCAAGGAAATGTAACTATCTCAACCTGAAGTGTACCTAAGGGATGATAGTGCAGAGGCCTTATAGAGTGAAAAGGAGCTTGAGAATCTTGAGTGTACTACTCAAGGAATTGTTTTTGTCAAAGAAGTAGAAAAGTCATAGTAGAAAAGCTATATCTTTTAGCTCTAAGGTAAATACTGAGTTCTATTTTTTTTAAGAATGACTCTTTTCTTTTAC
The DNA here is from genome assembly GCA_027568895.1 of Erythroxylum shatona. NCBI lineage: Eukaryota > Viridiplantae > Streptophyta > Magnoliopsida > Malpighiales > Erythroxylaceae > Erythroxylum > Erythroxylum shatona. The sequence goes on along the minus strand of JAOSBK010000009.1, from coordinate 10,558,714 downwards.
CTAGCAGGTTAGAGAAATTTAACAAAGAAAAAAAATGAAGAGAAATTCAAGGTCTCTCCAAAGTGCATGAACTCAGTAAAGATCAAGAATTGGTGGATAGGGAAGATGCTGGAAATGAAGGATTATCAACCAAGGCCCTATCCTGAAAAACCTCACGTGGAAGTGGCCCAAACTATAATACCCGAAGATTATAATTTTGTCACGTGAGGAGAAGAAGTAGTCAAACCAGTGACACTAAACAAAGGCACTTCTTAGGAAGCAACCCAAGGGAAGTAAATTTCTTTTCTTTGAATTTTTGCATTTCTTTTTATATGCATATATTTTTAAATTTTTTGTTTCTTGTTTTTAAGTTTTAAATCAAAACGAGAGAAAGAATAAAACAAACAAAAGAAACATTTTCTCTTTTATATTACTTGTAAGTACTATATAGCTATGATTAGATAATGAATTGAACTAGAGAATTTCATAGCAACTTTAGCATGTACTTTTGCTCTTGTGATTGATCAATGTGCATTATCTTTAGAAGAGTAGTGATTAGTAGTAGACAAAACCAGTGAGATTTTGAGCCTTATTAGACTGAAACATCTATATCAATCTTATTGTCTTTTGATAATGTGTGACTTTCATGACATTACATCCTGATTTTTCGTTGATTTTTTATTTAAGAACACAATTTTATCACATGCATTAATATGAAAATGATTAAGCATTCTTTGTTTTTTCAAGCTACATTAGCCAAATAGCCTACCCATTATATGTTTTTTCTTTTGATAATCCCCTTAAGCTTTATTTGCCTTTCCTTTGTGTATTAACCACATTACATGCTTTAACCCTAACCAAATGTTCTCCCAAGCCTTTTCATTCCTATTAACTTAAAGATGAGGAGTAAGCATGATTTAAAACAATTCAAAAGGTGTTTTAGTGCCATAATTTTCTACATTTAAAAGGAAAGGAACAATAAACTACATAAAGCTTCACTCGATGATAAGGAGTTCGTTTATCAAAGAATTATCATTCATGTCAGATTATCCACTCTTTCTAACAATTTACAGGCTTCACTAAGCAATGGAATGAGAGAAAGATGGAGAGTTTTGATTTCCTTAACTGATCTTTCAGTTCTAGATTGTTCACATTAGTTGGTATTATATGGAAACCTTGACTTAGCTCGTACTTGGAACTATTTGTTCCTCTTAATCCTCATGCAATATTGTTCACTTTATCATTAATTAATTACTTATTTACTTTTTAAAATATTTAAAATTGTATAACAATAAAATATTTTTACTAATTATTGACTTTTCAAAAAAAAAACTTGGAGCTCTAGAGTTATCAAATAATGAATAATTTGACAATCCAAGATAATTCCGTTCCTTTAAACCACAACTATCCACTAAAATGGTATTGATTTGCCCTTCCTCCTCCACATCCAATAAAGGTGGAGACATCATATTCACTGGTCCTCAAATAGTCTCCTTAACTAGGAAACATAAACATCCCATGTTAAGAATGATTCTTTTTAACAAAACTACAATGAATACACTAAAAATTAAGGATTCACAAGCTAAAAAAGGCTACATAATTATCATTAATCCTCAGCTAAATATGCAAAATTGTATTTTTTAGGCTACTTTTTAGACTACTAAGTTAACCAGTTATCTAGAACTCTATCTATAAACAAGAAACTCCAAAAAGATGAGAAATATAAGAAAAGTATTTTTCATGTTGATTTTTCATAAAAATGAAAAAATTGTCCCTATTACAAAGAAAAGACTAATAAAAAACAAATTTCAAAAAAGTAAAAAAAAAAAAGCAAGATAAAAAAATCATGAAAAGAAAAGGAAATTTTTTATAAACCAAAAAAGAAAAAGAAACACACTCACAGACTCATATTTAACTATCAAGATCTCACAACAAAAGAACTCAACTTTCTCAAGAACCCAAAAAAGGAAAAAGAAAATAGAAGATACAATGATTCTAATTTTATACTACTAAACAAAAACTAAGATAGATATTAAAAAACAAGAACATAGCTAAAAGATCCCAATAAACTCTTATTAAAGCAAGATGAGACATTGATCAACGCTCTAAAAGAAAACTGGAGGAGAAAATGTACAAAACAAAGTCAAACAAAAGCACATAATTGAATAGAAAGAGAGAGCGATCAAGAAGAAGAGTTAAAGGGTTATGCATAAAAAGCAAAAAGGAACAGGGAACAAGGAACAAGGAACCTTGGTCGACCAAATTGGAATCTAAAATGTTTTATACATTTTAAAAAATGAGTCGAACTATGTTACGTGACAATAAAGTTTACTTTCTGGTTAAAATATAAAAACTAATTTCCCGACAATATTCACATGGCATTTAAATAACGGAGAGTCAACCCCGTCAAATTTCATATCTACTTAGGGTTTGCTTTAAAAGTTTTGAAAATGCTAGGGTTCAATTTGAGTGCTTCTAAACGCTACAGTTGAAGTTGCATTCTATTAAAAATATTGAGGTTTAGATACACTTTTGGCCTTCAATTATATTCCCTAAAACCTTTTAATACTTTTTATGTTATATTCCATATATATATTTAAGATTTAACAATTATGTTACAATTTTAAAATAATTTCAATAATTAATAATTTTAAAATTTTATTTGTAAATAAATTTAATCAAGTAAAAAATTGATCATGAATAGCATAATAAATTTTAAAACTTGTTATTGCAAATAAAAGTTAAAAACCTTTCCTCGTTCTTGTCTTTATGCTCACTAAACCTTTCAATTTTCCTTATATTATATTCACCTTAAATATAATTAAGATTTTAAATTTTATAATATTGATAGATTTAATAAATATTATTAACAACTATATTTATGATAAGTTATTATCAATATAAAAGTTAGCTCTATAATTTTAATGAAATGACAAAAAATAAGTAAAGCAAGTGACTTGTCACAGTAGACGGAACTTGATTAGATATGAACGGAACTGTTTATACGTTTTCAGGTATTGGCCTATTTGCAGCTTTGTTACCAAGTGACTTATTTGTTTAATTAATTGTTGCAATCACTGTAATGAGTAATGACACTAAACAGATCTTGCCTAGACATAAATAAACTTAATTAATTGATGTCGACTAATAAGTATTATATTGCGTAGAGCCAGCCAACCAGCGAATCCTAAATAAAAGAACAGATTGACGAATCGTGTAACCATTTTGGCACTATATTATTATAAGACCTTTTTTTTTTTTTGTCCACGAGGTATCCTAGGAAGGTTCTAACTATAAAAAGACACATTTAAGTCATTCACACTCAGACTAATTCTCGTTCGAGTAGGGTAGGTTCCTTACGGGAGGCAAAGCTCTAGCTCCAAATTTTAAACGGCTGCATACATAAGGACGGTTTGAACCTGTGACCTCACTTAATAAACATCATGAATTTGTATGGACAAAGCTGTTGGAAAATTGAGTTGGAAAATTGAGGCTGAATTCAATCGTGAGCGTTTCAAAATAACAATAAAATATTTTTGGATGGGAAGAGCTACATTTAAACTTGTCCATTGTTGATAACCTTTCTTTGACCGCAAGCCATAGCACAAAAGAGACTTTAGGGGTTCTTATTTTATTCCAAACAATAGTGTACTACTTGACTCTAGAAGGATTTGAAAATATCCATACATGACTTGTTGAAGAATTTACCAATGGAGTTTCCTAGCCAGAGAATTCTATCCTCCTATTGAAGGAATTCAACGCATTTATTGTTGTAGCTCTGATTGCTTCCTTGGACCAAAAAACTTACCCGCATCATAGAATAATCTAACACTAGGGACATTTAGTAGAAGGTTTAAAGGTCCAAGGGTACTCCAATTGTCTATCCATAACCCAAGTGCTCCTGTTTCTTATCTTGTAGCAAATTAAAGGTTTTGCGAATTCTCTAAGTTTCGAGATCTTACCCATACTCCATGAACTATCCCCCCTATGAATCAACCTGCTGGATAGTTATGATTCCAAGTCCACCTTCTAACTTATGCAAACAAATATCTTTTGAACTAACTTTGGCTTATGGTTTAGTACTCATGTCCCTAGTCCAAAGAAAATTTCTTTAAAAGATATCTCATATTAGTACTTATTTATTAAATATCTCATTTTTAGTTTTTAAAGTTTCTTAAATTTTATAATCAAATCTAACTTGTATAAATTACCCTTTTTTTCTTTTCAATTGTCCTTTGTGTATGATTCATTAAGTTCTTAAATATATTGGCAATAAATATAAACTATAATCATGTCATACTTAAGATTATTTAAACTAAACTCATTTATTTTATCTTTAATTCTCTAATTAAACGATTTATATCTATTGATTAGTGGTGTCTAACAATGCATTATGATCACTCAAATATTAGGAATGTCGATGTGATTTTGACCAACCTATTTATGCATTATTTTTTATATAATTCAACATTTTCATTATATAGTATTCCGATTGGAAATAGATTATAGAATTAATATCTACTTTATTTATATCTAATCATGTTAATTCTCCACCATTATTAATAACATTTAAAAACTAATTTCAAAGTGTCATTGTATCTTGTCCAAGAATTTTCTAAATCAATTCTGATCGAGAATAGTGGAACATTCTCCCTAATTATTTTACTGTGATAAATCCTATATTGATTACTCAACTACCTCTATATAGTATGTGTTATATCCAATAATTACAGATTGAGATACCTTTGACTATAATAGGTCAACGTTGGTATTAAAACTTAGTAATCCCTTTATGAGATACTTTGAATATATCAAATCAAATAATCACTTATACAATCACCATAATGAGAATTTATATAAATATATAAGTAATATTCTAAATAAAATTTTCAAATTGGGTCAGTTCAGTGAAATTATTTTCTAATAAGTCCCACAAGTTTGTTTAAATATTTCTATATTTTAATATATGAAATTAACTATTTTCTTCATAAAGGAAAAAACGTAATATGTATTAGCCTTTTTACGTTTTATTGATATCTAATTTTAATATAATAATGACTAGGAATAATTTATGGATAAAATATAAAAGTCAATATTAATCTCACAATTATGATCTATTCATAATTTCATTTGTAATGTAAATTTATTTAAGAAAATGCTTTTCTTAAATATAAAAGAGTCTAATAAATTAATTTTAACCTAAAATGAAATATAATTAATTTTAATTTTAGAATATAATTTTCTTAAATTTAATCAAAAATTAATTTAATTATTAATCTTAATCAAACTAAAAATAATCAATTTAATTTTGAAATTGATTTTAAATGGTTTCCAAATTGAATCTAAAACTCGTTTTTAAATCAAATTGAATTTATATTTTGAATACTAATTTAATTCATTTCGGAATCAAAATGTTCAACCTAATTTAATTATTCAAAGAGATGGAAAAGTTATTTTAGATAATAAAGATCAATAAATATAATCAACCAAGAATTAGAAGTTTCATACATATAATTTGATTATTTTTGTATAAGAAATTATAGGATTTTATTTTATATGTTTAATATATTATGCATGTATGGCAAGTTTATATGTTTAACATTTTACATGCATTTTTTTATTTGATAAGATTAAAAAAAATTGAATTCCTCGTTAAAATACTAAGTATACATTAAGAATGTAATATTTTTTTGAGAAAGTAAAATTTGTAAAATATATTTCAACAATGATAGTAAGTTATAAAAGCATAACATTTTGGAAAGTACATCTCCAAACTCTCTATCTTTACAAAGTACATCTCCAAACTCTCTACCTTTACCCACACATTTTACACTTTAGATTACTGAAATACTATGATAATGAAATTACTTTGAGCTTGAAAAAACAAAAAGTTTCTAAATTCTCCATGAAGACACCAGTGTGTTGTTGCATTTTCTTGCAAAGTGGGTGATGATAAATTGCTCCCTTAGCTTGCTGATGTTGAGGCAATCATTGTGCTTATGCTCTTTTCCTTCACTATTAATCTTCTTAAGTTTCTTTCTTTCCATATCTCATGCAAATATGCAGCCATTGCCACTAAATAGGCATTCTTATCCTCATTGGGTATTGGATTCACCTTTATCCATTGAATAATGTTAGCTAAGCTAGAAGAGTTGATATCCCAGTGGCATAGTTTAGTGATCTTCAAAAAAAAATTTGGTGATTCTAGATTGGAGGAATTGATGGTCTTTAGTTTCATTCTCTAGCTCGCTTAAAGCATAGGTTTTAGATTTGAGATTGTGACTGTTGCCTTCATTATTTAAGCATAAAATAATAGTTTTGTTTATTATAAAACTTGTTGAGTGATTCCAAGTCCTTTTAATATGAATATGTTTTATCTTAAGTTAATAAGTCCTACTTAACCATATTTGTATGATTTAGATGAGTGACTCATCGTCGTATGAATTTAGAGGTAGGGCTAAGAATAACAAATAAGATAGATTTTCATAGGAGTTTCTAGCTAGCATATCTAGGGGTTACATAATGTGATTAATAATGATGTTTTATACCTAATTTAAATTTAGTTAATTTATCGAGTAACTTAAGATCAATTAAATTTAAATGAGATCCTAACTCTCTAGAGAGATTAGAGTAATCTTTCCAAAATAGTAGTGAGGGTTATTATTTTGAATAAAATTATCGAAGTAACTAAATATATGATTAAATTTATAATCTTATTTGCTTGTCATGGAATATAATCAATTACTTACTTTTCTTACATTTATGTTGTTATGAGTAGAAATTACCTTTATTTGGTATAATTGATACTAATTGTTAGTGAATAAAACTCCTTGATCATAGGTTAAGCTTGAAAAGAGTTCCCAAATAGAAAATATATATATATCCATTATGTAATACTACTATTAATCCTTGTTAAAGATTTTGGTGACAAGCAAGAGTTCTCAAAGTTAGAAAATTTATATATCCATTATATATCATACAGATGAAAATAATAATAATAACATTTTGAATTGTATAATGTCTTATTAAATTAAATGGTAACATGTAAGATGAATGTCAATAGCATGAGAGCACGATACAAGAGTGTAACATGTAAGATGGATGTCAATAGCATGAGAGCACGATACAAGAGGCTGCGTAGAATGGATCTGAGATGTATAATGCTTGGATGAAATCGTTCCACTCAACTTAGCATACCAAAAGCGTAAATAAGAACTATAATTAAAGACATTTGCTATAGTATGATTATAGTTTTCAATAGAAGATGATAATTGTTTGAATATTTATGTCAATACATGAATATTTGAATTCAACATTATTAGATTGTTCAAGGTATAATAAGAAATAAAGTTTTGAGTATAAGTAGTTAATCTAAGTTTATACAAGCAGTTTGTATGTATTGAATCAAGGGAGATTTATGTGAATACAAAGTTAGATAATTGAGACTATTCTTTTATACCATGTTGGTTAAATCAATATAATAAAAATCATAAAATTACATATAAGGACATTGTTAATTGACTGAATATAAGTGTGAGATTGTTACTTGATTGACTTAATTAACAAGTGTGAGATTGTTAATTGATACCGTAATGCTAACCAGTTAGTTGTAATTTAATAACAATTGTGTAAAGACAATGTTAATCTAAACAATGCTTTCACATAATTATGCCGATAAAATGCAACTAGCCAATTATCTATATGACATAAACTAACAAGTACAAATGACAGACTAATAAACATCATGTACCATTTTACTTATCATCTTATATTGCTAAATCTTCATATAAATGTTTAACATGAACTGAAACATTATGTATTTTGACCTTTTTTTTTTTTTGACATTGTATCTTCCATTACCGATAGCCACCAATTAATTTTATCAAACCGTGTAATTATCATAGAATAAGTATTCAATTCATCACCAAACAATTATTAGCTATCCACCAACAATTAGTCACGTCCTAAACTCCCTGGAGCTAGAATTGGATGCAAAAGTTCAGGGCGTTTGAATGAAAGCAGTGCCTCTTCACAATTCGTGCAATTGTAAGTAGTGCCAAACTCTCAGAAACCTGAATTGCAGAGGGAATCACAAAGCCAGCAATGCCCTGACTTGCATTTTCATTTGAGGCATGCATTGCAACAATCCCACATTTACAATTAACCTCCAACCGTAACCTGGAAATACAGACTCTTGAGGGAATCTCCCCTTGCGAAGAAAGAAAATGGGTAGAAATTTAGAAGGGGCAACCAACCCCCTTTCCAGGATGCTCATATGTAATTAACATTTGGATCAAGATTGATACAACAGTTGCTACTTGTCATCCATTTTGACCGAGTTTAGTCTTCTCAATCTCTGATCAAGCTCTGCCATTACAGCAGGTTCTTGCTTTTTCCTTTGTTTGGATATAGTATTTGTAGTCATTGATCCTATCTTATCGAATGCAACCTGCATAATTTGGATAGGGAAGAACTTAATATCAAAATTAAGCATAAATCAAGTGAAGCCACCTTTTACTGTTTATCAATCAAACTTAGCAAAAGGATCCACCAGATAATAACAATTACAATCACATGTTCCTTTCTTAGGAAATTCTGTGTGATAAGAAATGCAATACAAGTACCAAGGGAAATTGTCTTACCGTCAATAATTCATCAGGATCAAAAAGGTGATGTGTAGTTTTCTGTAGCACGTAAATTACATCACCAACATGATGGGTTAGAAGCAACTCCTCTTCCTTCATCTGTAATCAATGATTACAATTAAAAGTTAATGCTCTGCTAGTTTTCGATATTTCAGAACATGTTCCAATTAAGGAAATCCAGATAATACTAAGAAAGCATGAGATGTAACTTTGTACTATTATATAGCTCAAGCACCTTGAATATAGCCAAAGCTACATGAAACAGAACCTTTGCACCCTCATAGAAAAGGACATCCCACACCCGCAGGGTTGTCTGCCAAAAAGATATTCAAGAAGGTATAGGTTTCGGTCTTCAAAGAACTTGTGAAGTACATATGTTCCGTCCTTGTGGACAGAAAAACAATTCAAATTTTCCTAACCTCTGAGGGCAAGCTTTTAGAGAAGAGGCAAAGGAACCACTCAGTGGCAACCAGGGACACATCAAACTCCAATTCCTCCAAATGAGCAGCTATCCTGCGGTTCATTTGAACTTTTTAATACACAAAATAATCGATTTACGAACCAAATAAGTGATCAATGTAGAATTACCTTGGACACTTTTTAGCAAGCAAATCCTTGAAAACTCTTTGTTCAACATGACACCCTGATAAGTTATTGGTATAGCAGTCATTGACTAAGACATTTTCCAGGAGAACAGCCAGCATCCAGAAAGCATCCTCCTCTGTTTTCATCACTAGCAACAGCAACGCTGCAACATAATTTAGGCCCTGCACCAACTCTAAGTTTCAATAAAGAAATACATAAATTTAAGTGGGCGAACGTAACAGCAGCCTACAAAAACAAGACACCGTCCATTCACAAATGAAGTTGGTGGTTGCGAGATACCTATATATGGAAAAGGTTTAACAACCCATCCCTCTTGCACCTATCAGATTCAAACACTGGTAGGCATCGGAAACTTTTCTTTGGTTCCTCTAAGCTAATTACGTCTAATTCGAGAGAGAAACTAAAGAAGACATACATCAATAATACTAATAACATTCAAACAAATTCTGCATTAAGACACATGGAACTATTCAAAAGATAGTGATAAAATGATATACATTTGTCAGTTGTCACAGCTATGACAAGAAAGACGTAGATTGGGATGAGAAATGTACTGAACAAAAAAAAGGTATATTATGCGTAAAGATGTGTGAACAATACAGTTGTCATTTTTATTTTAGAAACAGGCAGTTTCTAGGAAAAAGTAGCAGTTATTGGCAAATATAAGAACAAATACAAATCTATGAGTTTTAAGAAAATTCAGAGGATAGAAAAGTCAAAGGAACTTACAGCAAGGGCATCTAAAAGTCTTATAGACTCTAAAAATATTAAACGATGGAACAAAATGTCTTACTGAAATGTCAATATGATTAGGATACACGAGGGTGAATGATGACATAATTATCAATGTGCTAAAAGTATTCTAAAGATTTAACTTGCTCAGGAATAAATGTAGTAGATCATGACAAAATTTTCGGTGGTCCCTTATAAAAAGAAAGGAAAGAAGAATTCAACCTATTCTATTATTTTTTCTGAGGTTTTAATGTAGTCTATCATTCTGTAATTACCATAGTTAATCACGAGGAACCAACCTGACAGTAGCCAACATCAGAATCACGGAAAGAATAGCCAACAAGAACACGTCGAAGTGCAGCATGGCCCTCTGGAGTGTCCAACCATGGATGACCAGGAAATGTTCGTGGCAGGTCCTGTAAACATGAACAAGGAAAGACCTATTTAGCAAACAAAACAAAAAAAAATTGTGAAGGGGCATTTTGGCAAGATGGAAACATCTTACTGACATGGATGCATTAATGAAGCTCTTAGCAACTGTACTTGTCAGCTATTTCACAAGTGTATAAAATTTAAACATTATAATTTTTGGAAATCACATATGAAAAATTGAAAAATACAACTATTTTGCTAACACATATTCAATCACACCAAGCAACTGATTTTTCTTTGTTTTTGTTCCCTGAGCTTGAAAGACAATATAAACTGCCACCTTGGACATATTCCTTAAAGTGTAAACAAATCTGAGCGACCTCCATAGCTAAATTGTTGTTGGAGGCCATGTTGAAAAATGACAATATATAGGATCTTGGAATATTCCACAACCTCAAACAAATCCCTCCTCCCAAAAAAATGCCAAAGAATAGTTAAATCAATCCATCATACATGCTGGATACTGAAGAGTATTCATATTTCTGAGGAAGTAAGTATCATACTTCATGATGTTAGTTCCTTTAACATGCCTCTACCTTCAACATATTTTACAAATTAAGCTATAACTTGTTTCCATTCCAACAGCATATACATAACAGGATAGGTAAGCTACAATAACTATTCTAGAAACATCAATTTACAGATGTCATAAGTGTCATTACATCTAATTTCCTCCAAAATGGCATAATTCTTATTGTCCTCGATTCTAAACTCGAAAGTGAAACTTAGTACATTTATAACCATTGATGCATCACCATACATTTATTCAAGTAAATGATATTTAAATGGTCTGAAATTTCAAGATCAACCTATCAAATGAATGTAACATGGGGTAATTAGATAGCTATCTCAATTGCAGAAAAAGTGACTGTAAATTGCAATTCAGTAACAAAAAACAAAACCACTATATCCTTCCACATCAAATACATAAATAAGAACAAAATTAAATTCATCAAATATCTGGAAGCCAACAGTCAAAAATGGGGATCATATAACAGATTAGCACTTCAGTGACAAGTACAAAGAAGAAAAAACACTGATACATAAAGTTAGAAAAGAAATTCACATTGATCAATCAAGCTTGTAAAAGCATCAAATATTATTTCCTCAATTTTCAATTGAAAACAAATCATGGCACAATCGTAACAGAGAATGTGAACAACAATACATTGACAGCAAATGTCAAAACATAGAGCATAAGTCAGAAGATAGCACAACAAAACATGCTTCACTGCAATAGAAATAACCCAATTTCAAACTCACGTGATCGATCTGTCACATAAAGTTAGACAAGACATTCACATTGATTAATCAAGCTCGTATAAGTATCAAGTATTATTTCCTCGATTTTCAATCGAAAACAAATCATGGCACAATCGTAACAGAGAATGTGAACAACAATACATTGACAGCAAATGTCAAAACATTTAGCACAAATCAGAAGATAGCGCACAAAACATTCCAAGAATTACAAAGCACGCTTCACTGCAATAGAAATAACCCAATTTCAAACTCACGTGATCGATCTGTCTTGTAGCTGGAGTAACCTTTCCCTCAACAGCCTTCGTCAGATCATTATAGTAGCTCTCAGGCACCGTGGACTTCTTCTTAGCAGCCCCGGAAAGGGAAAACCAAACTTTTGGCCTTAGTACAGGCGGTATTCCCTTCCTAATAAGCCTCCTCAAAGTGATCGTATTAGCTAAAGTAGACAATTTGAGGGAGGATTTCAAGGCAATCCCTTCAGTAATTGAAGAAACTTGTGGCTGCAAGTACCAATTTGCACCTTTGCTGGCCTCTAATGTCCACCAAACCCTGCCCTGTTGCCTCACCTTCTCTCTCACCTCATTCAACACATTAACATCATCTACATTTCCTTCTACAGTAAACCCATAAAGGTCCTGGAATTTGACCGTTAAATTTGCTCTCCTTGAGTGGATACTAGGCCTCATAATCGGGATATGAGGCTGGAAATCAAAGGATATTTCCCTTTTGTTATGTGTACGGTACATATCTAGTTCTTTTTACCAGCAGATTTTCCGTGACAGATCAAGAGAGGTGGGGAAGGCGAAAGAAGGTAACAAAGAGAAAAAAGCTTATTGTTTAATTATTAGAAAAGGCCAAAGGTTGAAAAACCTTGAAACGGTCAATTTCTGAAGCTTCAAAAGCTTGGAATAGAGATGGCTTCAAAAGGGTATTTAACTATTAAACATTAGAAGACACACATAGAACAAAACTCTCTAAGCACCTGAAAATAGCACATTCGGAAATGGCTATGGAAGACCCTTTTCTGCCATTTAGAAAAGACTGGAGCTCTAATCTCAGAAATGAAAATTAAAACATGAAAGAGACAAATAGAGAAACAAAATCATGTAAAGCTTTTACCTCAAACTTTATCAGAAGAGAAGATAATGAGAGATACCTAGTCACCCAGAGAGGGAAAAGTTTTATTTACAGGTTCAAAGAGAAGAAAGGATGCAAGAAAAGCTGAACCTAGAAAACAGATCTTCTCAGTAATGCATTCACAGAAAGAGGAGGAGGAGAAAATGAGAAACAGAGAAAAGGACAGGTTCTTTGGGTTATCTCTATGAAAAACTTCTTCACTTGAAAGAGAAAAATGGTGACAGGAAAAGAGAAGCGATAAAGAAGGCAAATTTGAAAGCACAAAAAAGAAGCTTTGTAGTTATGGAGGACACAACGAGGGAATAGGTGACCTGAGGTGGGCTTGTAGATAAAAATGGAGCTGATAAACTGGAATAAGAACCAGAAAGGACTAAACTGCAAAATGAATTTTTGCGTTGGACTTTATCGCAAAATTTCCATTAAATCCGTTCCTCAAAAAACAATTACGTGTTTTGTCTCGAACGTTAGTGGACCCTCTTGTTTCGGTTTAATTTTGGCAACCAGAACGTTAGTGGACTTCCAAATACAGGTCTCGTGTATGTCAAAAGAAGGTAGGCAGAATGGCCTCCGTTGGCTAGTACTCGAATGACCGAAATACCCCTTTCAGTTGTGACTTTGTGTTTTTAGTCGATAAACGACATGCAGAAGTTTGAAAAACAAACAGAAAGGAGCAAGTTGATGAGACGACACATTAACAGTCTTAAATTGTTTAGTGTTTGTAATTACACGTAAAATCTTCTGTAACAGGTCGATAGAATCTATTGTTATTTCATGAAAAGTAAATTAGAAAAAGCAAATATTAAATGAATTAGTAACAGTGAATAAAAATAATAACAAAGTCCCTTTTAAAAGTATTTCAATCGATAGCGAAAAACTCCCCAAAGAAATTTTGAATTCTTAAAGTTAGGGATTTGAATCACAGATTGAATATATCTTTGGAGATTTTGTCTTAAATGTTGTGTTTGTTAATGAAGAATAAAGAAATTAATAATGAAAAGATCATTTTTCCTGTCTATATACTTGGCAATAGATTCATTGTGAGTTAAAAGGGTCCATCGAAAGAAGTGCGTTGAATTCTTCAGTCATGACTTCTTGAGGTACAGGGTGCTTAAGGGCTTATTTAAATAAGGATGGTTCAATATCAGCTAGTTGAGCTAAAAGACAAGAATTTCAGCTGGTTGGCTTGGTTGTCTTGGATAAATGGACTGGAATGGACAAGTAAAGAGGATCAAAAGGTCTTTAAGGCAGGTTTTGCTATGCTAGTACACTTTATATAAAGGATAAAAAATACGAAAATATTTAGGAAAGTGAATCAATACAACAAATACACTTGGATGGAGTTCTAACTGAAGTTTAGAATGCCAATTATGGCAATTCCTCATCACCAACTCATGTCTAACTGAACCAGGCAACAAATTAGAATATAATTAGTGCAACTCAAGTTTTTTTCAGATTAGTAGTTAGTTGATTTTGTACTTACTCCAATTGTTAGAGATGACTTCCACTTCTCTTTATAATTTCTACCATTTTGAATGAATATAGCACTTATCTTCCAAAAAAAATCAGTAGTAGTAGTGACAAGAAGGTTAAGAATTTTCTCAGGTTTGGTAACATTACTGCATAAGTAGGCTTTATAAGGAGGAATAGTGGTAAGAAGGTTAAGAATTTCATAGATTTGAGTGGAGTTTAGGAGTAAACTCTAATAAAAAAAGGAGGATGACTACATACTTATGATGTTACGGGAGCATCCTACGGTAAATTAACTGAATAGGAGTCTAGTGATGTATGGTTTTTAAGGTTTGCGAAGTAAGATGAAGAGGATGTTGTGGCAAACTGAGAGGTCTAGGAAAAGATATGCATAATGAGTAAGTGAGACATATCGTTCAAACTTAAATTTAAGTTTGTGTGATGCATGAGGGCAAAGCCATAGGTAGCAAAGACAATCAAATATTTTTTCAAAAATTTTGAGTTTCAAGTCAAGTTCTAGGCCAAGCTTAATTACTTTAAAGCCTAAATGACTTATGCTGCAAAAGGCAGATTTTTTTTTACATTTTTTGGAACATATCTATAATAGAAATTTACTAAAACATTTAGATACTTGAAAAAAAAGTTTATCGCTTTTGTTTCTTCAGTGTCTTTATCATTTAGTAACTTCTCTTGTTTGTCTATGACAATTCTCATCTCTCTTTCTCAACTTACCTCATAATAACATAGATCTATCTTTTTAGGTTACTTTTAGATCTCTCCAATTGTAAATATTGATCAAAGTTTTAATATTGTTATGTTATGTTTAGTTAATAACTACAACTCTTGAACTTTTTATTGCTACATTGACAATGATTGGTATTTGGCACTATAGATATCTTCTTCCTTTTTGCAACAAATCTGCTCTTGTGGGTAATTTATACTCATTTCTTATACATGTAAGAAATCTATTGGTTAATTTATGGAAAAAGCTTATTTTCCATAGAGATCTTTGGAAATGAGTAGGTGGTTTTGTGGGTAAATATTTATTTTTATTATTGGAGTTTTTTTGGTGATGGTTTGTTAGGTTAAAGTTCAAGTTTCCCAATAATACCAGAGTTTAAAGAACCATGTTTTTTCCTCTCTCATAAACTATTTTTTTCATTTTCATTCTTTTTTTTGGAAAATGAATGAAATTACATTAACACTAGCAAAAGGTAATTTTACAATAAAAGGAGTTTCAGCTTACAACATGATTCATAGCACTAAACTAAGCTAAAAAGAAGTTACAAACAACTCAGATTATAAGTTCCATCTATTTTTCATTCTAGGAGTGAGTATGTTTTGCTCTTTTTTTCTATCATAATAGCTCTAACCTAATTGAATATGTTTTTAGCTAGTTGGTGCTTATCAACTTTAGCTCCCTTGTACAACCTATTATTTCTTTCTTTCAAAAAATAGTAAATTATAGTGGTGAAGCGAGTCTTGATTGGCATTCCATTTTGCTTTTAATGCTTGACAAACTTAATAAAACAGTATAAATCATTGGTAAGTGTGACAAAATTCTATTAACATGTGTAAAATTCTAGATTTAAAGTACTTACATGGAAAATATAAATGGTTTCTATCTTCCTCAGTTTTGCACAAGACATAGGTTGGATCATAGGTGTCAAACCTTCTATTTTTAGTTCTATCTCTATTCTTTATCACAAGTTAAGTAATTAAGAGGCCTTGGGGTTTAAGGATTGCTTCCAATAGATTTTATCCCGAGGAACTTCTCCAATACTATTATTATACATACTGTGGCAAGATTTATTTGTGAAGATCCCTTTGGAACTGAGAATCCAGATAATACTATCTTATCTATTATAGTGAGGGTGTTGAGGTAAGTATCATGCTAGAAAGGAGAATCCCTTGAAGTTTCTAGACCAATCTCCATTATGAATAAGTGAGGATACTTTGGCATCAAAAGGAATTATGTTTCTTAGGATAATTTCGTTCATTTATGAGAGAGGGCTAAATTTAAACCAATTGTCATATCAAAATCATGTGCTAATCCTATTTCCTAGCTTGTGTTTGATCCAAGGATAATCCATAATTCTCAAGTTCAATTATTGGGTGAAGGCCTAAGAAATTACCCTAGTGTTTGACATCTTTCAATGGTTTTTTTTTTTAATTTTTAAGATGAATTTCATAATTCCATTTGATCCAGAGGGCTTTTATCCGTATATAATCCCTAAATTCTTTTGCTCAAAAGAAATTTATGCAGAAGTGGTATGGACATGATCCTTAGGGCTCCTTGATTCTTTGGGATGGTTTATTCACCCATTTGACTTTTGCTCCTTTGGAATTCTCAGCTTTCCTAGACCACAGGAAGGCTTTTAGAATTTTATCAATTTCCTTCATAACTCTCTTTGGCAAGACAATGTGAGTTGACCAATGAATGTGTCAGTTGTTGAGCACTAAGTTGATGAGGGTTAGTCTAGCACCAAAAGAAAGGAACCTATTTTGCCATGCATTTATCCTAAATTTGTACTTTTCAATGGGTGTAATTTAGTCAACAAATTTTGGATTAGCTAAAGTGATGGGGACTCTAAGGTATTTCAAGGGAGGGGAGAGTAAGGCTAGACTTGAACTCCTATATATTGCAACTTGATTCTTCTCATCTGATAAGATGAACAAGTTGCTTTTCTAAGTGTTTACCTTTAGACCTAACTAGTTTATGAAAAGTTTTAGTATGTCCAGCAAAATCTTAGTAGATTAGATATCTGAACCACTCAAGAGCATGAGATCATTAACATACAATAAGTGAGTTAGCTTGAGTTCCCTGCGTTTATAATTAAATCGAAATCTTCAATTGCAAGCTATGAATTTGTCAAGTAATTTGGATAGACCATCCATTAATAGGGTAAAAAGATAAAAAAAAAGGGGGTCCCCTTGTCCAATTCCACAAGCACTTTGGAAAGGTTGTGTAGAAATACCATTCACAAGAACACTAAGAGAAGAAGTTTGAATGCAAACTATGATCCATTTTATAAAATGTCCTACAAAATTAAGTGCTTATAGGCAAGATTAGATGAAACTCCATCTGATAGTGTTAAAGGTTTTGTAAAATCCAATTTTTAGTAAGCAACTTTTGATAGCTCTATATGTGTTGCATTCCTTTAGTAACTCTTGTAAAAGAAGGATATTGTCCCCTATAATTCTCCCAGTAATATAGGCTCCCTGAGTTAAATTTATGAATTCTTTGAATGCTTCCTTCAGTATGTTAGCAAAGATCTTTGCAGTGACTTTATAAATTGTGTTACGATAGGAGATTGGTCTATACTCTGCAACGGAGGAAGGGTTTTGTTTCTTTAGGATGAGACATATGAATGTATGGTTCATCTCCTTGAGACTATTTGAGGAAGGAAAAAACTTCAACATTACTTTTGTAAAGAGATTACCTATGATATCCTAGGTTTTCTAAAACAAACAAGTTAAAAACCCATAAGATCCAGGGGCATTTAAAGAGTGCAAGCTAAATAGACATATCTCTGACTTCCTGTGTAGTGAAATGGGTTACCAAGAATTCTTTGAGATCCTATTCCTTTGGCTAGTAAAGAGGAATGAAAGAAATTTGAATTACAATCACCTTCCCTTAGTTAATTGATTCTTGCCTCCTGCATTAATATGGAATTACGTAGAGTCAAAACTTCTTGGTATTCCTTCAGTCTTTGGATTTGAACTAACGTTAACGCATTGTTGTAAGGAGATTTGTAGCAGGCCTCCTGTGCTTCTTTCAACTTGAGTTTGTTTTCACTAATCCTTTCAGTATTGTCCTTAACAAAGGTCTTTGAAGCTAACTTTGCTAGCTTAAGTTTCTACATGAGCTGGTAGGATTTATAACCATATACTACCTAATTCCAAAAGCTTTGGATTGTTTTATGGAATCCCTCTTTTTAAGTAAGTCTGTTGAAGAATCTAAATGGAGCTCTAGACTTCTTAAAATCTGTGATGTTCTAAATAAGAATGTATGAATGGTTAGAGAAAACATTTTCACCAAAATCAAAATAGGAATGAGAGAATTGACTTACTTCCTTCCTCCTTCAGCCTCTTGAGATGATAATGTACAATTGAAATCTCCTGTTATTAGCCACGGGTTTAGAGTTCTAGCTTGGCTGGTTTGGAGATCCTCCCATAATTTATCCCTTTGAAAAGTAAAATTTTCAGTATAAACCAGTTTCAAGTCAAATTTTGGAATCATACACCCATTTGGCATTTTAAGTGGATATTTTGATCACTTTATCCTACTATTTGAACTTTTATCATATCAAAGTTGTAAAGGCAGATTATTCTTCCATTGCAATGTGAAAATGATTAAATAAGGTTTTTCATTCTACTCCCAAAAGCTTAAGGCTATTTTGTAACTAAGGTGATTTTATTTTGGTCTCAATAAGTCTAATTATACAAGGCTTCTTGTCAAAAATAACCTCCTTTACCATTGACCTTTTTAGAGGGTCATTAAGCCCTCTAATCCTCCAAATCAGGATTATCATCAGGGAAGTGATCCCTTTTGGTTTTGTTCTTTCCCTTCCTTCTAATTGATTTCCTTATGAAGTTAGTAGCTTGTTCTTTGTTTCCTCAGCCTCACCAGATTGCTCTATATTTAATTCTTCCTCCCTTCGTGTATTTTCCAAGTTGTTTGAATTTTGTGTCTCTACCATCACTTCATTCTCTATTGTTTTTCAGGATTTTGTTTTTGGTTTTACCAGTTTTTCTTTGCCAGCATCTTAGGTTTTATTTAGGAATTATAGCCCACTAGTTCACCATTCCATCTTGTTTTGAAAACTCTCCCTGTTTCTTTCCATTCCCTCCTAGAATAGTTTGGTTTCCAAGGATAGGTGATGGGAATATCTATCCTTTCTAGTTCTCCATCCTCTCCTAGTTTTATAACTGGTAATATGTCAAGTAAATCCAAGTTCCTCTTGATTTCAACATATATTTTAGCAAAACATATTCTTTCCATGTTAGCAGTTTGTGAGTCCATAAAAATTGGTTTTTCTATGAAACTTTCAAAAAAGCTTAAACCCTCAATTGTCCACAATTCGAATGGCACATTGTGAAAGTTCACCCAAATGGGAAAAGTATCAATGTTACCTCTATCAAAATCTGTTTCAGAGTTCCATTTCTTAATGAACATATGTTTTCCACCTATATGCCAAGGCCCTTGCTCAATTATATCATTTAAGCAACTATTTTGTAGTGAATCTGAAAAGGAAGGATCCATATTCCATTAACTTGATTTTTTCTAGTCCTTTTCTATCCTCATCTTGCTACAGCCCATGCATGCACGATAAGGAAAGCAGGCCTTCTATTATATAATAATCTTACCAAAGTAATGGATTAAGCATTAGCTCCTGCCTTAAGAAGCTCGATGGGTAGGGAGAGCACCTCATCCTTCATCACGTTGTTGCAATGTTTAAGCAACCTTTTGTTGTTTTGAACGTTCAGCTTATTTTTCCAAGCTCTAATAAGTTGTTTAGTATCATTGTGGTTATCATTCCTAATTTCCCTTATATTCTCACTAGAGCTAACATTTCTCCATATTTTGTTCCAATATTTTCTCTAGTAAGTGTTGGGAAATCCTCTAGAAGTATACTTATTGAGCTAGAAGAAGCACTCTTCTCATTCGCAAAATGCAAGGCCCTCGAGAGGCCTTCCACTAATGTGGAAACCTCATAAACTAGGAAGTTACATGTCTACACCAGAAAGGAAACAAATTAGTCGTGTGAGATTTTATTCCAAAAAAGGAAAGTTTTACAGGTATAAAGGTGAAAAGTTAAAGAGAAGCCAGAGATAAAAAAGTTACTTAGAGGATTCATTTAAGTTTTTTCTATTCTTTTTTCAGTCTTAGTTTTGATTTTTTTATAATGGAGCTTGAACACAACTTATAGAAGAGTTGAGTTGATGATGGCATTTGGACTAGGCTTTGATGGTTTGAAATATAATTGAGACCAGACTCTAACAAAATAATCCTAGCATAATCGGGCTTTAGGTCAATAAAGTCCTAAAAATTTTTGGATAGGGCTCAAGCCATACAGAACTAAGCCTAACACAACCTATTTCCATCTCTATTTGAGATGGAATTTTGTGTTGTTAAATCCTACTTTATGATAGATATATAAAGTTACTACTTCTTCACTCCTATTAATGTACGTAATTTTGATGTGGATGTTGAATTAGCACTTTAATACTAGTTTAAATTTTAAAGATAGTGTGACAACCTCAATTTTGTTTTTGAGAGGATAAAGCAATATATATTTGGTGAAGTAATCCACAAAAATGATATAATAAAAATGATTGAATAAAGTGACTGAGGCTAAACTCCAAACACCCATAAAAATATTTAATGATATTAAAAAATTTAAAAAAGATATGTCAAATAAAAACTTATGATTCTTATTGCATGATTAGAAATTGTAGTGATGTGAAATATTCAATTTGGTTAAGGAAAGATGATGACTAGTAAGTATCTAATGAAGTATTTTAAAGGAGCAATAGCCAAGACGATAATGCCAATAAGTGATATTAACAAAGGGTGATGTTTAGTGGTGATGGTTAGGGCTAAGTTGTTTGATGATGGAAGCAGAAAGACTATTATTGGCCACTCATAAACTTGCCCAATACTTTGGCCTTACACTAAGAATGCTCCAATGGCTAGGTCGTTCACCAAAAAAATGGAAAAAAGATTTAATAGATGTATTTTTTAGCAAAATTGAGAGAAAATAGTAAATTTTGATTGATTTAAGGAGTAGACAAAATGTTATTAAGCTAAGAAGTAAGATCATTATTATTAAGAGAGATGAATATAATAAGAGCAATACGAATGCTTTTATCACATCCAATTATAACATCATCAATATTGCCATAATGTGAGGTAATATGGTGTGAATTCATAAATTGAGAACTTATGACAAGTGGTTCCTAAAATTTTCACGTGTCAATAAATTTTCTAGAGGTTAAGAAAGAATATTTGATGGTGGTTGTGAACGGTAAAACTTAGTAATGTGGTCAAATTTGTCATATAATTGATAGACAATATAGTGTTATTCATTGTAATTTTGGCTACCATGATCTGCAACTTTGGTTATTTCCACCAAATGTAAAGGAGTTGCTATTCTCCTTATTATGCGAGTAAAATTAATTGGACTTTAATTTCTAGTAATCAATTTTTTACCATAGCTATTAATATACATGTCATGTTTACGAGTTGGTAGAGTATCCATCTTTGCTTCTTTTATTTTTCTAAGTGTGTTGGGAAATAATAGTTTCTTTTTCTGTTTTAAGCTTATGGTATGTCAAGCTAGTTTCATAGTCACATTAACTTTTGCAAGAGTTCTTTAAACCCTACGGTATTTTTATGTGTTTGCAATCCAAGCTTAATTTGTAAGTCTTTTGTGAGACTGTTAATAATTTGGACAATGAAACTATCATATATTTCATGCTCAATCATTTCAAGGTCATTAGCAATAGTCTTAATAAATTGCATAAATTTATATATTCTTGTTTATTTAACTTTATTAAGGAGACAAGAAGAATAACCTTTATTAGGGATCAATGGTGTAGTTGTCCTGAAATAACAATTTAAATAAGACAAACGAGTTAAATTGAATTCTAAGATTTTTGTTAATATTCAATTTAAACCTAAATATTTGACAATATTCAAATTAAACATCAACGTCTATAAAATGTTCAATTTAACTCTTCAAACACCAACATTTGTAAAACGTTTAATTTAACTCTTACTTTAACATAATATTAACAATTCCATCTATTTTTTCTAATCTAAATTTTTAAAGTATTTTCTTATGAGATCCTTCACTATCTAGACCTCCCAACTGGCTCATAGGACCTAAAATAGGCCTTCCAAAACATTATTATTTATATAACCAAATCATCCAAAATACAACCAAAATCCCCACCATTGTGACCATTGATTTGGTTTCTAAGCTAGAACTCATTTTGGCGGAGTCTTTGTTTCTAATAGTAAGAAAATTATAGAGATAATTTATAAAGGAAGCAAGACTCGTATATAGCTCGACAATTTTAAAGCATGGTTGAGGCTAAGTTAGGAATGAATCTATTTTTTTAAATGATGTTGTTGGTTTTTATGATTTTAATATGTGCGCAAGGCTTTACTGGTGATATTGCTTTCTTTCACTACACTTTTGCATTATAATTTGGCCTATGATATTAGTCTCAATGATGGAAAGTGATAAGTTGCCACTAAGGATGACAGTAGGTTTTCAACTCGATTAATATCTGCATTATCTAACCCGAAAAATGGGCATGGAGGCTAAAAAAATAGATTTTAAATAGATTTTAAATAAATGCTGAAAAATGGATGTAGATATGGATCTAGTGATAACCCGAACTGATAAATACTCATCCCTACTCGTTTTTTATTAACTCTATTTTTCTATTTTTTTTTAATATTTATGGTTAAATATAATAAAATATTAATATTTTCTGAAAAGAAACAACTTTAAAATCTCTACTTTACTCCTCAGTCTTCACCTTTTTCATCATATTTTATTTCCTTATAGGATGATAATAATGCAAATGATATAGAGATGAAGTTTGGAATGTTGTTGAGTTCACGCAGAAACAATTTGAAACTTTGAATATTTCTATTTTTGTTTCAGTTCTTGATTGTGAAAAATATATGTTGTCTTTGCATTAGACATTATGATTTTTATTATTTCAATTTTATGATTTTTTAAGACATATGAATCAAAATTTTGACTTATTATTATTAAAGTAATTTTGATTTAGAGTGTTCGCATAAATCTACTCTTTACATTTTATATTTAAAAGCTATATTTTTGTGTGCTATATAACCCGATGGAAATCCAAAAATCCGAACAATCCAATGGATTTGAATATGGGTAGTAAATCGTAAAAACTAATGGATATGAATTTGAATATGGGTTGAGTCATAAAAAATGGATATAAATATGAGTAGAGTAATACCAGAACCGAACCCTATCCATTGTCATCCCTAAACTGAACTGTTGTTCATCGCCATATTTATCAAAAGAGCAACAGAGTCGCTAACTGGCTTGCTCATTATGCCGACCATTTGGATTTCAGGGTCACTTTTTTTGCCACTACACCTCTTGTTATGTAATCTCGTTTCTTTCCCCTTCAAAAAAAAGAAAAAAGACTTGCCAACTGAGGGTTGTTAAGAAGACGTCGGCCTGTCAACTTTATGGTTGGCTGCTGTATCTAATGTTTCATGAGGTCCCAGTTGATTCTTTCTTCGAACCCCACCAGTGGATGCGAGTGCCCAGATAGGTTATGCAAAAAGTCATTCCTTTTCCCTCACAAGAATGGGAAAGTTTCAATTTTCAATTTTCAAAACAGCTGTTTGCAAGTTGATCGACTTTGAAACAGAAGACCGAATAAAACAGTTATGAGCGAAGAAAATGTGGCTGCTGATAAGGTTTCTTTGAATTTGTCTCATGAAAGGACCTTCTCCAAGACAATTAAGGCTGGGTACAGGTAACGTGCATGTAGCTTCCAGGGATAACGAGTATCATATGTGCTTTCGGGCTGGCTTAATGTCAACGTATCACGTGGAAGTTTGAGCTTTATTCATTTTTTGTCTACAGCTGGAAAGAGTCGGCTGGCCCTCCTGCAGATGCGTGTTCCACATTTGGACTTTTCCAAAGATTCTGCTTCATGTCCCCTTTTGTAATTAACAACTGTCGACAATCTTGGTGATTGTGCAACTGCAATTACAAGGAAAAGTGAACCTCAAAACTGCAAAAAAGCATTGGTGGATAAGGATTGAACTCTTCTTGAATATGACTGAATGTAAATCTCCAGTTGTGAACGTGTTAACTCATAGGTTCTTGCTATGACTCGGCCATCACTTGTACTGGATCATACATTTTTTCCCCTTCTTTATCTGTCTGTACCTTTCTTTCTTTCTTTTTCTTATTCTCAATAGTTTTATATACACTTCATTTCTAATTATATGGTAGTCAATTTCTAATCTGCAAGTTGTTAAAAGGCAAAGTTCAGTTAAGAGCAAGTCACAACCCTTTTCCTGGACTTCGTTTCAAATGCCTTATTATTCTTTATGGGGTCTTGGAACTGTTGATTAGTATAACAATCCAAGAATTAGCAGAGTTGTCTGCTGCACTGAATGACAAAATATTAGGCCTTTTGTGGACAAATATATCAATTCTTCTACGAGTTTTCCTGTATGCTATGACATCAGTTGTGGAAGAATTTTTTTGGATGATGTAAACAGACATAGGACTAAATGTGAATAGGGATTGCAATAGGTCGACTCAGCCCGACCACCTGTTGCCGGGCCTGACCTCTTGCACGACTTGGCCAGGTCCGATTTTTGTTTAAATTTAAAAATGTAAAAACGACTGAAAGGTAAAAGATGAATTCAAATTTTACTTAATTAAAATTAGATCAGAGACATATAGTAAATTTTGGTATTTAGCCATAAACGTGGAGTGATTTTCAGGTACTTGGCTATAGACTATGATTAAAAACCTTAAGGATTTTCTAAGTATCTAGCTACGACTATTGGATGTGAAAATTATATTAGTGACCTAAAGTGGAATATGGGTACTTAACTATGAACTTGGACTGGTTTTCAAGTATCTAACTAAAGATTATGATTAAAGACTTGGAGCTTTTAGTATCTAGCTACAAATTTAGATAAGAGATATAGAGTGTATTATGGGTATTTATGTACAAAATTAGAGTAGTTTCTAGGTATCTAATTGAAGATTAGGATTAAAGACCTGCGAGGATATCTAAGTATCCAACTACAAATTTTGGATATGAAAATTAGATGTTAAATTATCATTTTTGTGTTAATTATGGATATAAATCTTTTTAATGTGTTGAAATTATTATTTGAACGAAAAAGATGAAAGAAAAGTAAAAATAATTCGAATTTCCGGTTGGCAGAAAAAATAATTAACTAAACTTAGGCATGTACAAAGAAAAAGATTATCTGCAGAATATGATTTGAAATCAAATTCGATCCACTTAAGATCTTTATAATTTTAGGAATCAAGTTGTTGCCTTATTGATGGAGATCTGCGACTTGAATATGGAAGGAGTGTATCTGCTGAAGATTATGATAGGAGGGAAGAGAGAGAACATTGAAAATTATTAAAAAAAGACATTCACTGTTCACGTTAGAGAACAATTTTTACGTTTCTGCAATAGTTTCTGGTTTTTATGAATTTTTGTATTTACTGAAAAAAGACTAGGAATGGAGACTTTGTATTTTACTATCCTTCTATTGGTTTTACTTTTGTTATGAGTAGCTAAATCTTTCTTCTTAATTGAAAGGAACCACGTTATCATCTATTATGTGTGAGATTTCTAAATAAAGTTTATTTCATTGATAAATATTAAATGTCTTCTTAATTGTTTTCATTATTGAATTGATTGATTTCTAAGGTGCACAACTATGAATTGATTTGTTTAATTTATAGCTAGATTAGTAGGATATGATGTTCAGTTTTGCTAATCCAAAGTGACAATTAGGATTACCATCTTTACGTTAGAGTTTGGAAATTCTAAGAAGATGCTTAACTTGATTAAATACATTTCATATGTGTGTTGTCTTATTTATTGGTTTCTTAGTTCTTAAGGCTATTAATCAATTAAACTTAAGATCGTATCTAAGTTGTTGACTAATAAGAATGTTTAGAATACATGTTTCTATTCA
>JAOSBK010000009.1:10460180-10474382 GCA_027568895.1 Erythroxylum shatona | reverse complement strand
TAATCTCTTGCCCATCAAAGATTAATGCTATCTTGATTTGCACAATTCTTTTATTGAATATCAATCCCAAAATACCTTAAATAATTTCTTAACCAATTCTATACATTTTTATTATTATCAAAACATAAGTGGGATTTAATTTGTCAACCACCATTGGTCCAACACTTACATGTACATAAATGATTTGTTTGTGCATTTGTTGCTTATATATGTATAGTATGATTACAAAAGTGTGATTTTGACACCCTTTTAATGGTGGTAAAATGGTGTCAAACTGTAATAGCTGCATTGAAAGTGTTTTCATTTTGAGACTATAATGTCTCCACAATTTGATGCCTTTGGGTATCTACAATTTGATGCCTTCAGGTATCCATAGTTTGATATCTTCAGAAATCCACAACTTCTGTTATCCACACTTATGGGAATGTGCAAGCCTAATATAGAAACTAAAATAAATAGATATAAATAAGAAAAACAACATGACAACATAAATAATCGGTATTTATAAGCATTTGGATTTGTATTGATAATTTGTATCATTGAGCACTGAACATCAATATTTGGCTTTCGAAGGTGAATTTATGGTGTAGGAACTACATATTGAAGAATGTTTGCATTATGTATTTGATTAAGTATGCCGTCACTATTTATAACTGTTGTGATGTTTATGAATGCTTATGCTTGGCGGATGACTGCTATGAGTGGTCATCCAAACTAAGTGTTTCCCTACTAAGCTTTCAAGCTTAGCATGGGTGTTAATCCGTGTAGGTCCAAATCATAGGAATGAGATGCACGAAACATCTGCAGGGACCAGGGACAACAAATAAGAGAAAATGTACTTTTAGAATGTGTTTTTATTTAAAGATGATTGTACATGTAATAAAGAAAGGAAATCGCATGTCTTCTTTTGGGTTACCATGTAAATGTAAAGATGTATTACTACTGTTAAATGATAATGTTAAGCAATGGGAAGTTTTGTAATGTGTATATGTACAGCATTGAATAGAATTGTATACCTTGAATACATGTATAGGAATTTCTTTGCTATGTGTGTGGATTCTTGGAAATACTAAATAACTGATGGGACTAGATGGATCTAAGCACAATCTGGATGGGACTAACAATCAAACTACTCCCCAAGTTAATACTGTCATAATGGACTTTCCTAAACTTGTCCTTGCTTCTATCTAGGGAAGGGACAAACTAGAGGGTGATATCTCAACTTTACTCATAGAGGAAGACACTCGAACCTTGGAAATTCCTATAGCAAGCTATCATGAGGACTCTTTACTTAATAGCAGTCACTTTCAAGAGCATGATCGATCTGCTATCTCACCTGTGGCTATCACAAAATGCCACAATCTTGAATCTGGAATTCTAACTGACACACTACTATACTCTACATTTTTTGATGTTCCAAATGTTAGTTCATCAACTAATAACTCCTACACCCAAGAAATAGTCCATGGTACAGTGAATAGAAAAAGATAAAAAAAATGGGCAAAGGTAAATGCCCTATAAGCCCTTCCACCTAATATGTCAATCCTTAATTGGAATATGAGAGGAATAAGTTGTCCTTCAAAACTTTTAGCTCTAATGGATTTTGTCTTTCATGAAAAACCACTATATATAGCTCTATTTGAAACTAAAATAAAATTAGACAACATGAACAAGCTACATATACTAGGTCCTTAATAGGATATGCTTTTAAACCATAGTCATCATGCTTTTGGAATAATCATCATTTGATACAAAAAGGATGAGATAAAGGTAAATCAAGTGGACTTTAATGAGTAAGTTATGCATATGCACTTACTTTTTTTAAGGAAAATATTGCTATTACTTTATCATTCATTTATGCCAGCAACTGTGGCTTTCAAAGAAGATGTTTATGGAACAATGTCTACAAAATTGGAGGTAGCATTGACAAACCATGGATAATATGTAGTGACTTCAACTCAATTTTCTACACTTCTAAAGCATAGTATTGTTGCAACTTAAAAAATTATACAACAGATTTCAATGAATGTGTTCAGGAGCTTGGAGTTACTAATTTAAAATTCATTGGACACTCCTTCATTTAGTCCAATAAGCAAACCTCTTCTTGAAATATCCAAAAGAAACTTGATCATGCACTTGTCAATGATATATGGATGAATCCATTCCCCAATAGTTTTGCAAACTTCAAAGATCCCCTATTCTCGGACCATTCCTCGATCATTATTAACAATTTGTTCCAAAAATATATCGCATACTATCCCTTTCATTTCAACAACTTCCTAGTTCATGATCCTAGTTTTTCTAATAGCTTGTAATAGGGGAGCATACCAACGTTATGTAGGTATTAAGCAATATTGCTATATGAAAAAAATGATGCTCACTAAACATGAGCTTAAGCTATTAAAAGATGTGAAAGGCTCCACTACAACAGCTATTCAGTCCACCAAATTAGCTGCTATAGATATTTAATCATAAATAGCTTTAAAGCCTATTGACCAACTGTTATTGAATATTGAAAAGATTGCCTTTTAAAATTACATACAAGCTATCAACAGCTATAACTTTTTGCTTCGACAAGGATCTAGAGTAAATTAGCTCATAGACAGGGATCATTGCTCCAACTTCTTTTTCAATTCAATTTTAGCAAGGAAGAACCATAACAAAATCCACTCCATCACTTCCACAAGAAGCTCACCACTCTGAAACCTCCATAATATACAAGAAGAATCAATTAGGTACTTCAGCTCTCTCCTTAGTATATCTAGTACTTCAGATGTTTCACTTACTGCTCTAAACTCACTTTCTATGAAGCAAGTATCTCCTCAGAATCTAGAATTTTTAACCAAATCTATTGATGACAGTGAGATCTAGAAAACTATATTTGATATGGATAGCAAGAAGGCCCTAAGGCGTAATGTTTTCAATGGTTACTTTTTTCAAAAATCATGGAACATTACTGGAACTTTTGTGAAACATGTAGTCCATGAATTCTTTACCAATGGAGTACTCCTTAAAGAAATAAATTGGACTTTCTTTTTCTTGGTCCCAAAAATTCCAACCCTTCTACTTTTGGAGACTTTAGACCCATAGCATGCATCAGCTGTCTTTATAAAGTCATCTATAAAATATTTGCTAACCGATTGAAAAAAAGTTATTAATTCTTTGATTAGTGAAAATCAGGGTGCTTATATAAATGATCATCATATTGGAGACAATGTTCTTATAGTTTAAGAGCTACTAAATGGCTACTTTAGATTGAATTACTCTCCTAGTTGTATCATCAAAATAGACTTCCACAAGGCTTTTAATAGCATTAGATAGAATTTTCTATGGACAATGCTTTAGGTTTTTGGATTTCCTTTTATTTTTATCAACTCAATGAAAGAGTGCATATCCTGGACTTTATTATTAGTGCTCATCAATGTCTGTCCAACCAAGTTTTTTTAATAGGGGGATCCTCTATCCCCTAATCTTTTCTTCTTTAGCATGGAAATAACCAACTCAATTATCCTTTAAGAAGTGAAGCACAATCCCAAATTTAGATATCATTCAAAATGCAAAAATAGGTTTGATGGATTACTTTCAAACATTCATGAAGGCTCTTGCTACATTCACTAACTATTCAGGGTTGTAGATCAACTTCAATAAAAGTCACTTTCTCATTTCCAAGAGGGCTTTTGACTTTTAATATCACAAAGCACACTATATGGGTATGCTGTTAGACCCAAAAAAATTTATTTTATTTTTATTCATTTATGATTTATTTATTTATTTATTTATTTCTTGATTTATTTATTTTGTTTTCTTAGAATTGAGTTTAATAATTTAGTGAGCATAAGTTGAAATTATAAATTAGAATGGAAATATTAGGATTAAATTAGAGTATAGTATGGTGTTTAATAGCCTAAGGAGTAAGTAGACTTTTGATTAAATGAAGGAGGCTATTTTGGAAGACCAAAACAAATTGTTGTCTTGTAATAAGAAGAAGAGAGAATCATGAGAAGAGAGAAAAGAAGAGAAGAAAATGTAGAGAAGAAAGAAAAGAAGAGAAGAAATTGTCGGAGCTAGGGAAGGAAGAAGAGAAAAATGTGGAAAAGAGGAAGGATCAACTTGTTAAGGAAAGTTCATCTTTCCTTCTTGCTAAGGTAGAGAAAGAAGTAGAGAAATGGGTTTAAGTTGGAAGAAAGAAGAGAAACCATGTTGATTTTTCATGAATTTCTAAACTAGGTTTTTGTTTTTCTAACCTAGATGGACTATGGGTAGGTTAAGTTTAAGCTTAATTTTGCCCTTTTTGATTGTTGAAGTTTTATGAATTTTCTTTGAATGTTGTTTTGAATGGAAACTTGGTTATATTGAAGGGAATCAAGGAAACCTTACCCAAGAGCAGGCAATCTTGGGCTTGGATTCACAAGAAATTAGGTGGGTCATGTGTTTATAGTTGTTATGTGAATGGGCAATTGTTTACTTGTATGTGTATATGTTTAATTGTTTGAAATGGAATTGACGTGAATGTGGAAAATACATTATGATTGTTACCATGTTATGTCATAAATGATGTTATGACATTTTGTATAAGCAACAGAGGAAATAGCTTGAAAAGTATGAAATTTTGAATATGTGATAAATTGAATTGAGCATGAATATTTTCTTATGTTTGGGCAAGAAAGAAACCATTTTCCTAATCACGTGCACATTAACCTAAAACCTTATCTCGGCTGCCTACTTGTAGCATATGAGATCTTAAGAATGGACTCATTTTGTTCATGGTGTAAACTTCGGTTTTGCCATGTCAATCTATGGAACTCTCAAGCTATTTGTTTATGAATTTCATTCAATTTGTCAAGTATGATGCATAATTGAGTGTTATGCTTTGATGGTTGAATATACATGATATACTATGTGTGATGACATAGCCTTTACTTTTAATCTATGAACTAGAATTATCGATGATCTAATTGCTAGATTGAATGAGTTATAGAAGTATATAAAAATATATACATATATTTGATTCTGTGACTCATTACAAATGACTATAAATATATTAGCCATTGAGCTTTGTAGGTCAACCTATTATTTTTCACTCCTCAGGTGGAGAACAAGAAGGTTAGCGATCCTTGTTAAAGCTTTTGACAAGTTCCGAGCTAGCTACATGTAGTAACTAAGTTAGCTCAATTACTTTTTGAGTAGCTTTATAAGCATATCAAACATAAGCATTCATTTGTATTTTTTATTAAGTTAATGATGTGTTTGTTGATATGTAACTAAAGCTTTGTTCAAACTCTATTTTGTTTTAACAATGAAATTGAGAATTGAAGAAGTTTCTTTTGTGTATGCTTATATTTCCTTTGTTCGAGTTATTGATTGTTATAGAGGGAAATAGAAGTGCAGAAATTAGTGTGAACGTTGGGTTTTGGAACTAAACATTTTGCCACAGAAAAGCCATGTCTTTGTCCATGGTGAACCTTTCTCGAAGGTGTTTTTTTTTTATGATTTTGGTTACTTCGTCGAGCCTTGACTTCCAACGCGGAGTATTTTTCCTGAGAGGTGCTCGGATTAAATATGGGGACTTCGCTATAGCGAAGCCAAACTTTCACTGCAACGTATTTGTCCCAAAAGTGTGACTTCATTCAACCCTGAGACTTCATCGTGGCGAAGTTATCCTAAAAGATCGGGGGAAATATTACCATAGTTTTGTCGCCGCGAAACAATTAGTTTGCCGCAGTGAACCCACCCACGCAGACTTTGAAGTTCTCCTTAAATCGAAGTTTTCAACATTCCGCTCATATGGTCCTTGCCGGACCACCCCCAATGGTTGCCTCGGGATTAGACATGAGACTCATTGGGAATCGAGCCCCAACATATGTAGTCCATTATTCCTCCTCTCATCTACTTGGGACTTCATGTGAAATCCATTACCCTTTATTGGAAAAATTTAGAAACAAATTGGCTCATTGGTAAAACAAACTCTTTAGTATAATGGTAAGTTATAACTTATCAAATATGTGCTTAACTCTTTACATATATACTGAAGTTCTGATTTCATTCTCTCCCAAAACATTATCAAAATCATTGAAAGACTGCTCAAAGATTTCTTATAGAGTCACTCATTATGGTATGAAAACTAGCCAGGGCATGGATCACTCACCATAACCGGGAAGCCATCTCCAACCTCTTCTCTCAATGATCAAATGGACTCAGTTATCCATGATAATTCCTTGCAACTCCTGCATTAACTATCACACCTACAACCTATATACATTCTCAGTCCAAATTCTCTAGATATCTTTTATTGGAAAGGCCATGCGATCTATACACTCACTAACAAAGCAACCAAAAACCTATCGAGAAGAAGAAACCCCGTAGTTGACTGACATAGAATCGTTTGGAGCAAAGTGCTAACTCTCTGACTCTCTTTCATACTTTAGCTAGCAATTTTATGAATAAAATCTTGACTGTTGATTGATTACCATATTTTCAAATTGATCAATATTGTCCCATGAGTTAGGTTCAAGTAGAAACAAAGGGCCATATTTTCTTTACATGATCCTTCAACAACATTATGTATCAAAATATTCAAAGAAAGATGGTTTTGCTATTTCTACATTATTTTGTTAGTTAAGTTATCCATTGGTTAGATGGGTTGCTATTACTTGTGATTCTAGTATGTCTGTTGGTGTAGGTTGCTGCTAATTTCCACTAGTGTTTTCTTCTATCATGTTATTTTTCTTTTGCTTCTAGACTATTCTTGTACTGGTTATTTAGGTTTTATTTTAGATAGAAATTTATTTTTTGGGTGGATTAAAATTTATTTCTAGCGAGCTTTCTTTAGGATTTCCTTTCTTTAAGTCCGCAAAGACTACAAGAAAACATTTAACAAAATTTTAACACTTTTTAGAAATAAATTATAGAACTAACCAACTTGGATTATTAACAATAAATTACAATAATATTCACAAAAATGTGTTATGTAAGTATTGAAAACGATATAAATTAGAGGTATAAAATATGTAACAATTTTAACTTATCACTTCGTCCTCTACACCCCTTAGGTTTAACTTTCCTAAGCAATTAGCAACATTGTCAACCTAATCATATGCCCCAAAATTCATCTACCCTAGTAGCCAAAGGTACATTATGTTGTAGACCTGCTATGGCAGCTTTATTCTTTTCCAACCTATTCCTAAATTTGCTTAATTATTAAATAAGTTGCTTGTGATGGCCTGGAATATAAATTAAAGGTATAAAATATGTAACAATTTTAACTTACCACTTCGCCCTCTACACCCCTTAGGTTTAACTTTCCTAAGCAATTAGCAACATTGTCAACCTAATCATATGCCTCAAAATTCATCCACCCTAGTAGCCAAAGGTGCATTATGTTGTAGACCTGCTATGGCAGCTTTATTCTTTTCCAACCTATTCCTAAATTTGTTTAATTATTAAATAAGTTGCTCGTGATGGCCTGGAAGATGTTTATAAAGAAATCTTGTTTTACTCCCACTCTTTCCTCGTTGCTTAAGTTCTTATCTTTGAATAAGATTATCCTTTAGGTTTGAGTCTTGCACTTGTACAAAATCCCAAAGTTTCACTTAAGCTTACAACCTAAAATCTAGATTAAAGGTTCTTTACAAAGTAGACTATGTAAATAAAAAAGTTAGTTTAAATATTCTCCCTTTTAAAAACACTTTTATAGAAGAAAATTTGGACAAAAGCAAGAAAATAAATAAATTTAGAGGATAATAAATAAGAAAAAATCAAAGTTAGAAATTTGAGTTTAAAGGGACCTAATTACACCCTTTAGAAAAGAAAAAGACCATGACAAGTTTAAATGACAACAAGAGAAACAATACAATTAGTAAAAAAAAAATATTTTGCAAACCAAATATCTTGATCTTTTCAAAGAGGAATTAAAACCTTGATTTATAACGAGTATTTCTACTAGCCATCACTTTTACATAACGTTAGAGGGTAACTTTTGGGGTTCTAATAACAACCCCAAAATAATAATATCAAGAAATAAAAGATAAAACACTCAAGAATAATTTATTCTGATTATATCTTATAGATGAAAAGAACAATGAATATTAAATGTAGGGAACAAAGAATAAAGAAAATTAAAGACACAATAACAAAATTAAAGATAATACCTAATTTTATAAGATGGTTCTGATACTAAATTATATTAATACCCTCACCAATAGAACTATTGAGATTCAATATTAATATGAAAGGACCAATGTCTATCCTATCACAATAAGGTGATCCAAGAATATGAATATAAAAACATAATAAGATCGTTATGAATCACTATCCTCCAAAAAAGAATAGATCGGGAGTGATGAGTTTTAGGGTTTGACGGCTACTAACACGTTAGATAAGGTCCTAAATTTTTAAAAATCTGAAATAAAAGAGAATCTAAAATACTAGTGCTTTAAATGATGGAAGAAAACTATTTAAATATTTTTAATTAGTCAGTAATTTGTTGATTACAATTCTAAGGAAGCCTTTTATATACATAAAACCCTAAAAACTAGAGTCTTGAAAAGAAATAAAATCGTGAAACAACAAAGTCTTAACAAATTATATCATATGTTCAACGTTTTGCCTAGATAACACCAATGTTAGTTTTAATTTAGAATTTCAGTGCTCAAAACAAAGATAAGTTTGGTGTTGATTGCATGTTGACCTTTGGTGTCAATTTGATTACATTTCTCTGTTATGCAAAACCCAATAAAAATTTGATACATGAAACCTATATGAATTTAATGTTGTTTACATTCTATTTCTCACCTTTCATAAGTTAGATTAAGATTGATGGCGATTATCTAATGTTTCTAGAACTAGTTACATTATTTAATTGCAATGTCCAAGGTGCTCCTCCACTAGGATCATCATTATAGTGTTAAATTTAACCTTTAATGTAGCAAGGTGTTACTCTTTCACCTTATGTACTATCATTTCTCTTATATTCTTTAAGGGATCTCCAATAGCTTTCAATGCTACATAGAAAATTCTTGATTCCTATGAAAGAGTGACATATAAAGAAAGGTTGATAGGTTTAAGATAAGTCTTGTGGTTAAGAGGTACACTTAGAAAAAGGAAGTGAACTACTTTGAGACTTTCTCACCAGTCTCAGCCAAGGTCTTATTATTATTAAAGTAGGCATTACTAAAATTATTAGTAGTAGTCAATATTTTAGATTTTGAGGAAAAAACATACTTACACTATTGTATATAATCTAAATTCAATATGAGCAAGTTTATATACAAGACATCATTTTGTTTACTAGCAATGATTTGATAACAATGTAGACTGCGAAGAAGATGTTTTTAAATAATTTTATTATAAAAGAATTTAAGGAGTCCTGATCTTAATCTTGGAAAGGAGTTCATAGGGTAAAATTTATGAATATTTTAGACTTGACTCAAAAAACTTATATAAAGAAAGTGTTAAAGAGGTTTAGTATGTTAGACTCTAAGCATAGTATTTTGAGAGTGTGTTATTAGGTTTTGATGGTTTTTTTATATGACTTTGTACTTAGTTTGGCATATATTTTATTTTAAGGCCTTTTTTTTAGCTTCTTGATAAAGAAAATAGATTTAGACAAATTGGAGCCAATTTGGAGCAACTTTGCCATGATTTTAAAGGAAGGATTTGGAACATAAATCCCTATTACACATTCATTTCCAATATATGTTCATATATAAGAAATGTAGGCCCAAAATAGATATGTGTTAAGGATCTATATTGGCATAATTTTATGAAGATTAAGGTTTTAAAAAACATAAAAGTAGGGAGAGCAACATAAGTCCAAAATAAATTTGTGTTAGATATAGGTTAGTGTTATATTATGAGGTTAATAGGGCTTGCTTATATAAAATGATTAGGAGGATATTGTGTTTTGAACAATTAGAAAAGAGCCAAATTAGAGCATCTTGAGATAAGAAAGGAGCAACTTTAGGAAAAAAAATTAAAGGTTTTTTCATCTCTATATGTTATTTTATAGCCATATAGATGACCTAGAAATCAATGGATATCTTAATTTTGACCTTAGTTAGTGTTCCAATGATAAAAATCTAGCTACCACATGTTATATTTTATGTTAGATAGATGAGTTATATCATGGAAGAGCTCTATGCAATTTGTTGTGGTAACTTCAATCATAGAAGCTGAGATTATTTTGTATTTAGGTAAGAGTGTATGCCAAGTAATTGAAGAACTTAGGAAAGTTGATCCAGTTTTACAAATTATGGATTCAAGTCATATTCTACTAGTGATATACCAAAAGGTTCAATTAATGAGTTATTTATGATAATGATTATGAGAAATTGATATTGATTATTAGGGTTGTCTAGTATAAGTAATTCATTGAATTAAATTCTTAATACTGAAATCTTTTCAAAATTATGCACAAACTTATTGAATTTGTTATTGGAATCAATGGAGTTACTTTCAAAATATTTTTTAAGAAACTATAAAATTGTATTAGTTTTACCTAAGTGGAAAAATGTCAAAATTTTCTATGTAGGCTACAATTTATTAGTATTTTGTTTTACAAATGGATTAAATAGAGATATACTGATTTATGGTTATACTTAGTGATCATATTATGAGTTTGCCCTTCTCAAAAAGGATTATTCAATATAGTATAATTATTGCGAAAGACCATTAGGACATCTTGATGATGTTACCCGATATTCTTAGGAAGATTTATTCAATAAATTATTGTGGAAGACTATCGCAGCACCCGGATAATGTGGCCCGATCGTGTAACGAATAAGCAAAATTCTCTTTTGCTATTTTATACTGTTGTATAGGTAATTTATAAGAGAATCTATAATATGGTGTAACTAGTGGGATCGACATGAAACGAGTTAGATCATCTTTCAATTTTCTGTAGTCAGATTTTGTAATTTTACAAATTTAAAGAATAATAATTATGTCTTCTAATTAAAATAGCACAATACTCTTATTGGTTTCTTTTAAGGGCTTGTGAAATGAGAACTTAATGAATTAGAGTTCTAAAGGTTTATCCTCGTGATAATTCTTCCATCTTCACATAAATTTCATCCCTCTAAATTGCTTTAGGAGTGGAAGATAGAGAATTGATTTTGCTAGATGTTAGGCATGCATGACGTAACAAAATAGATAAAAATGTATGTAATTTAGACCAAGCACTGCATTACAGCTAAAAGAATTTAACATAAAAATATAACTAAATTGGTATTTCAATACTATTGAGAACAATTTTACTATTGAAAAAAGATATTATGTTAAATTTTCAGTGCAAGATAATGAAGACTCGATCAAATTTTAAGGGTCCGGGTAGAACCAAGACATAATTGGAGTAGAGTCAGTGCAACATAACAGAGGATTTCTTCTCCTACATAAAAATCTTTCACACGCTGTCCCTTAAATCAAGCTGATCGGAACCAGAAAAAGATAAAACAAAAGTGATAAAGTCGAAAGGAAAACTCAGAAGCAGAAGAAGAAGAAGAACAAGAAAAAGAGATCAAAGATATATCCTGAAGTCGTTGACTAGTATTTGTAAGGGTAGAGAATAGAGAAAGAGAAAGAACCTAATTTGTAAAACAAAGTGGCCCATTTCTTTGACCCGCTTTCTTACGACAGGAACAAAGTCAAAATCAAGACTCCTTATTTGGAACTAAAACAACGGGAAACGCTTGTCATCTTCTAGGGAACACTATTCTTCTATGCCTTGTCTTTCCTCTGTCTCTCAATATATAGTTTATTCTACTACATTTGGGGCCTTTTTATATTCTCATTATCTGTTCCTTTGCTCCTTGCAAAAGGGAGAAAGACCCTTCTTTCGCATTGGTTCTTTTGTAATTTAGACCTAACCTTTTCTGGGGGAAAAGCATAACAGAGATGAATAAGACGAAGAAAGATGATGCCCGGGATGAGCTACTTGCGAGCTGACGATGCTTTCAAGTGTTTCGGTGTTTTTGGCTACCGCCGGAAACATATAGGGTTCGTTTCTTTTTCCTCACTTTTGGAGTTGATGAAGAAGAATCAATAATCATCGAGCAAAGACGTACGGCGTACATGGGAAAGCCAGGCATATCTTTTTCTTGTTCATCTTCTCGTTAGTTACTCTTTCTCAGTTATTCATCTCTTGTTTTAATTTATATTTCTTTTTTGAGAGGATATTTTATGCCTAATTTAGTTGAAATGGTATTGAGACAAACACGTACATGCTGAAAAAAATGTTGTTAATCATAGGATTTCGAGACAGACCTTGACAGTAGTAGTGAAAATATGTCTGCTGGCTTTTCTTCTCCTTTCATGCATGTTCTTATTTCGTTAATTGTCTGCTCTCTTTAACTCCTATTGTTTTGAGAAGATGTGAAAATAGAGCGCTTAAAACTCTAATTAATAATGTCCTTACACCTGCAAAT
The DNA here is from genome assembly GCA_027568895.1 of Erythroxylum shatona. Classification (NCBI taxonomy): domain Eukaryota; kingdom Viridiplantae; phylum Streptophyta; class Magnoliopsida; order Malpighiales; family Erythroxylaceae; genus Erythroxylum; species Erythroxylum shatona. The sequence continues at coordinate 10,461,963 of JAOSBK010000009.1, read as the reverse complement.
TATGCAATATTATCTAAAGCTCAAATTATACCAGATACCATGTCAAAGAAGCCAGTCTTTCTTTTCATGTCATAATAGGGACAGCATATAATTGTTTGGTGTAGAATTATGCCTAATGACCAATTTTAAACTATATGTTTGGTGCTCTTCATCATCAGCTATATCGTTTTAGTGGCTTTTGAACTTCCACCCATTAGTTGATAAGTATTAATTTACTTTACAATTGAATCAAAGTTAACTGGCTAATACTAAAACAAAATAGACAAGGGAGTCTCTTATGAGCACCAAACGATCTATGCACATAACTTAAAAATTACAAGCTAAAATATTAAATGGAATATTTCTATTTCTTTTGCTCCATTGTTAAAACCATCTATACATTCTTTAATAAGCTAAATCAATTAAGTAGTTTATATAATATGGTCACAATAAAAAACAATATTGTGAGTTATTTTATACAGCTGTCTATACGATGTCCTGTTTTTAATGAACAATGGGTGATGTGCTAATATTTTTAACTAACCTTGTCTTTGACTTCTACAAACTGCGAGGACATCTATTCTATCAAACATTAAAGAGTTCTTTAAATTTTTTATAAAAATATTAAACATTTACCTTTAACTATTTTTTAAATTTTAAGGCAGGAGAGAGAAATATAGCCATTGATAACTTAATTGTAAGTGGTTGGCTTTAAATTATTGTCAGAATAGTAAGAATTTATCAAATTTAAAATAAGTGTTCATACTTTTGTTAATTGAACAACCACATCTTCTTTTAATTTTTTATTAAATAATTCCGCATAACTAATAAAAGAGTGTATATTTCATTTTAATAAAATATGATGATTTTAAAAAACTATTATATTGTAAAAAGTTTTTCAAAATTAAGTAAACCATGGAATGTTTTATTCTAAGTTCTCTTGAGATCTAATCAGGAATTTACCGAAGAAAAGTCCTTAAATGATTTTATCAAACGTGTCATGAAAAGCAACTACAGCCTCACTTGAGCATTTTTTGATCGTTAGACAAAAATGTGTATATAATACCTATGATTTTATGTGGAATGGGCATAAATACGTGTAATATTATTTATAATTAAAATTAGGGATGAAAAATAAAGCAAGTTAAACAAAGAATGGATCAACGGATATCGTCACGGAAAAGGGCTCTTAAAATCAACGGATTGTTGTCGCCGACATCTTAAACTAATTAAAACACGTAGGATTGATTGGTTGTTGCGTTACGTATATGTTAATGTAGCCAATGTTTGGTTTGACCACAATGAGTGTGACTGTGTAGGGCAATTTAGGGGGCGTTTGGTTTGAGCATAGGGTTGGCTATGGATATGGATATAATAGTAAAAAGGGATGAGAATGGATATGAAAAATAAAAAAATGATGTTTGGTTTGTAATTTGGGTTTCTGTATTAGTGCCAATAATATTGTTTGATTTGTTGCATTAATGAGAATGAAAGATAATATAATACCATTTTTATCCTCACTAAAAATGAAAATAATTTGCTTTTCAAATGTTTATTGCGATTTCAGATTAAATCGAGGGATTTCAGAAAATATACCTAAAGGCGCAAAACAAAAAATTCCTTCGTTTATGAGACACGATAAGATAGGATGGGAGATTGTAAGGAATTGAGAGACGAAAATGAAGTAAAGATAATGGTAGGGCAAAGGCTGAGGATAAAAGAGTAAAAAATAAACGTGATAAAAACTTATACGGGAATGAAAACTCGATACCCACCCCCCTTGGTGAGTTTCGTAGATTCCCAA
>JAOSBK010000009.1:10445823-10460080 GCA_027568895.1 Erythroxylum shatona | reverse complement strand
ACTAGACCCATATCCAAATCCATATCCACATCCATTTTTTAACATCCATTTAAAATCCATTTAAAATCCATTTTTTAACATCCATATCCATTTTTTAGGGTCGGGTAGTACGGATATGGATCGGGTTGAAAACCCATTGCCATCCCTAAATGGGACGCACCTAGACACCTTTTTTTATGTAAGAGATCAATTTTGATCCAATGTCAACTATTCGTTAGTTGGATTTAATTTTGATTTGAATGCAATAAATCCAACTTATTGTTATCTCTATTTTTATATCAAAAAATCTTAAATTTAGTGATTAAAAAATTAAATTGATAATTTAAGATTAAAAAATTAAATTAATTTAATTAATTTAACTGAAAAATCAACTAACTTTTTAATTCAGTTTACTTTAATAATTCTTATTAGAAATGGTTCTTTTATTAATTAATTAATCTATTTTCGTAAATTAATTAATTTCTATAAACAAAAAAAATCGATTAATTTTTGTTTAACATCCTTCTTCGATTAAACTTTAAATTATAGTATTTTTCAATAATATTTAAAATTTTTAATTTTATTTAATTATTAAACAATTTTATAACAATCTAATACTAATTAAACCTTTTAAATGTTCAACTTTTTATTTTTTTATTTTAATAGTTTAACTTTCCATATCTTTTATAAAATGTTGCTAAAATTAAGGCTTTTACACACACGTGATAACTATTCCATCAGTTTCAAATCAATAACATTTCAAATAAGAAAAATGCATACAATCCTACAACAGAACTTGATTTTATTTGTTTCAACTGACAAATCTCAAAGCATCTCCATCAAACTTCATTCATGAACTATAATCCTAGACATTTTCAACTACAAAGAACAACATTGTAGCCTCAATACAGAAACTCTCGATACTTGGACAAATGAAGTTCATAATAGTTCAAAAACCATTGAGATTCCAACTTGCAATAAGTACGTTTTGAGACAAAACAATTTATAGCAAATCTATAGTACAATGCAAAACCTTGAGCCATAATTCCATGCCTACTGGTTCAATGAAAGCAGTCGTTGAGTTCCAATCCTCCTTTTTCTGAGTCTGTCTGCAATTATAAATGCCAGTTCAAGAGATTGGGAAGCATTCAGCCTTGGATCGCAATGTGTGTGATAGCGAGAGCCCAAGTCGTCGAAAGTGACTGTTCGAGATCCTCCGATGCACTCAGTCACATTTTGGCCCGTCATCTCAAGGTGGATTCCTCCAGGATGACTTCCTTCTTGCTCGTGAACATCGAAGAATGCACGAACCTCAGCCTGGAAACAAAATCAACATTAAAGCCAAGGATTACAAGAATGCACGAAAGTGATTACTTTACATGAAAACAGTTTCTCTTGTGGCAATAAAAACTGCCCTTTTGGGCCGACATGTTGGCATGCCAAACTCAAAGGACTAAACTAAGATCACAAGTTCAAAACACAGTTTCTGATCACTCCTTGTTCTTTCTCAAATTCGCAATATCGAACAAAGATGGCACATTCCAACATCCACTTATTGGTAAAATCATTATGAAGATGTTTTCCATATACATGACAGTTCAAGAGGGTATATAACTAGTATTCTTTCTGCATTTGTTTTGCTATATATCTCAAACACTGACTTAGCCAAATTTCAGCAATGAATTTACATGTAGAGACATAGTTCAATTTTTTGGATGCTTAAAGGCTATTAGTTTACACACAGGTTTTCTCATTAACTAACTTGTAACACATAATTGGAAAAGAAAAAAAAAAAGGACGCCGGATCATACCAAAATTGCATCGAAGGAACGCGTCTTGAGTCCACATGGAGCCTTAATTGTGTTTCCATGCATTGGATCACAGACCCATGTCACAATCTGTCCTGCCCGACGAACTGCTCTGATCAAGTGGGGCAACTTGACTCTCATGTTCTCAGCACCCATTCTGCAGATAACTGTTATTCTTCCTGGCTTGTTGTTCGGATTCAAGATTTCAATAAGCTTAATTAGCTCCCTTGGATCCATTTTCTGGCTCACCTGCATCAGAAGCAGTGTTTTCAGCCACAAGCTTTTGTTATTAGATGGACAGACACAAAAGGAATATATGTGTAATATTGATGATGAACCATTTGATCCAAAAAATTTAGCGCTTATGTGTGGCCCAAGAATAGACCTATATCCACCATAATTGAAGGAAATGTAAACTGAACATGATGCCTTACAGTCACATAAACTTATGATACCAAGTTAAAAGCCACTTTCTCAACAACGGAATTGAACTTGGAGAATAAATCTTAATAGACATCAATGAGACATGCATAGCACAATTGCTCTTTAAACAACTACTTGAATGTTCTAACAAATTCCAACATGAATAAGTTAGTTTCAACTACATTTCAGGTATAAATGGTGAAATTTTAGTATAATTTTCAAATAGGTGTGTCAATTATCAACTTCTACACAAGGGAATAGGTTCATAGTTCAGTTTATGCAGGTAAACCAAGCTTGATTTCTCATCAACAAATTTCACTTCTTCTCACTTATGAAGGTGATTAGTTCTGAACTGTATCATTAGTAATAAAAAGGATCAATTAGTGATTAAACAGAGTTGCATTTTAAGCACCTTGATGCCAAGAGGATTAGAAATTCCTCTAAGGAACTCAACATGGGCACCGTCAAGCTGACGGGTTCGCTCTCCACACCAAAGCATGTGAGCAGAGCAATCATAGTACTGGCCAGATGTGGAATCCAGTCTTGTAAGGGCTTGTTCATAGGGCAAAAGCAAACACTCGTGTGACGTCCAAAAGTCAGTAGTTGTCATAATAGGGTGTTCCACTGTAAGTCCTGCCGCAGCCATGAATCCTAAGGCCTCATCTACACGGTGAGCCAATTCTTGGTACCTAAATGACAAAACAGAAGCAGAAATTATAAACATGAAAATCCCCAGTACATATCCAACAAGCAAACTCCGCAAAACTGGACATAACATTAGCAATTACCAAATGACAGTAGCTTCAAAATGATGTACAATCATACAAAAGATCTAAGTGGGACTCCAAGCAACGTAAACATAATCCTGCATACCTGTCTCCCTGTTCACTGTGTTCCGCGAAATCAAGATTCCACTGCGTAACTCTCTGCATTGCAGCATACGCTCCAGTTGCGAAGGCCCTAAGAAGGTTGAGAGTTGCTGCAGATTGGCAATAGGCTCTTATCAGCCTCTGTGGGTCTGGAATTCTTGACTTCTCATCAAAAGAATCTCCATTCACGTTGTCCCCTTTGTAACTTGGCAGTTTCACTCCATCTTTCTCCTCAAAAGGATCGGACCTAGGCTTTGCAAATTGACCAGCCATTCTTCCCACCTAAAACCAATCAGGAATCTCAATTATGTTATTTTCTAGCAACCTGAGGAAATAATTACACAATAGTAAAGCAGAAGATGACAAATTTCAGCTCAAGTTTTAATCTTAACCAAGACCCACCATGTTTGATCCTTAATCTTAACTATAGCAAGCTAAATTATAAGAATATCCAGAATCATGAACCATAGAATTGAAATAACTCAACAATCTCGAGAGATCTAACCTTAATGACAGGCATTTGACTGCCAAACATAAGCACAACACTCATCTGAAGCAGAATTCTGAAAGTATCCCTTGTATTATTAGCACTGAACTCCTTGAAACTCTCAGCACAATCACCACCCTGCAACAAGAACGCATTCCCCATGGCAGCCTCCGCAAGCCTCTCCTCCAAGTTCCTAGCTTCTCCGGCGAAAACAATCGGCGGGAACGCCTCTATAGTCTTCAAAACCGATTCAAGCTCACAAGCATCGGGATATTCAGGAAGCTGCAAAGCCTTCTTCGTCTTCCAGCTGTCCAACACCCACTTCCCAGTCCCTGGCGCCACAGCGGCGGACTGTTTCACCGCCGCCGGATTCTTCGCCGGCTCCGCGGCGTGTACGGCGGCGATCAAAGGAAGTCTTCCACGTTTCTGGGTCTTAGAAAAGGGAGAGAAAGCGGGCCATTGTTGCTGCTGGCGTCTGAGGTTCGGTTCATGAGAAAGTTGGTCACTTTTTCCGTACACAGACTTGGAAGAAAGAGTCGACATAGCCATTTTTCTCAAAACTTCCTCTCAACCCTCTTCTCCTTCAACACACTATAGAGAAGGCTAGATAGAAAAAGCTAGTCAATGGAGGATCCAAGAAAAAGGAAGCGAGTGGGTGAGCGGAAGGAGACGAAGCGGAGGGTTTATATAGGGGTTTGGTGGACTTTCAATAGTCCAAGATGGTTGTTGGGGCTAGAAGTGGTAGTTCAGTAATTTCAACACAATAGAGATGAAACAGCGAGTTGGGTGTTAGGCCTGTTCAAGTCACGTGATCACACCGGGTCAAGTGTATGATTGGTAAATGAGTAATGACAAAACCCACCAACCGCAGACCCATATGTGCTTATATATATGTATATAATATATTATTACCTACCAACTATAATACTTTAATATTATCATATACTTAAACTACGTGGTTAGGTACATTGTCTCTAATTTGGTAATAATATGGTAATTAATTAAATTGTTACTAACTTATTAGACTTAGGAATAATATAAAACTCATATTATTCTCTAATATTATTTTTCAATTTTAAAAAATCAGATTAGAAGTTAAATTTATAAGACAAAAGGTTTAAAATTTATATGTTCAACCGGTGTTAGATTGTTATAAAATCGGCTAAAAATTAAATATAATTAAAGAATTTAAAATATGATTGAAAAATATTGTTCTTATCTATCGAAGAATTTAAAACTTAATTAAAAAAAGATCGTAAATAAAATTTTATTTATTTATTTTAGTTTACAATAATATATTAATTTTATAAAATTGATCAATTAATTGATAAATTAATCATATTTTAACAACAGGAATTATTAACGTAAATCGAACCTAAAAATTTGATAGTTTAAAATTTTTATGGTTGAATCAGTTGAACCGGTTGAGTTTTTTAATCATTACTGTTTTCAATCTCACGCTTTAAATAAATTACTGTGATTAATAATTTAAGATAAATGCATAAATTATAAATCATCATTAATAAAATTTCAACATAATACTTATTGATACAAAATTTTTAAAGATTTTAAATAATTCAAACTCATTAACTCAAATATTATATATAGGGTCAATAACTTAATTTTAAAAATAAACTATATTTACCTCTAATTTGATGTTAATATAATGATTTATGGAAATAGTTGATAAGTTATTAAATTTAAGTATAATATAAAACTAATATTAATCGGTAATTTTCTTTTCTGTAATCTCATAATTTAAAAATCAAGTAATTTAAAATTAAGAGATAAATTCAATCAAAATCGTCATTGATAAATTAGTTAATATAGAAGCTTGTTAACACAATAATTTAAAATTCAAACTTATAAAAAGCAACAAAAGTGAACCAATCAATATAAGTAGCGTGGCTTAGCTCTTTAATCCCTCTAGGACGATATGGAATTACGAGTACGACATGTCGTTTTCATGGCAAGAGTCATGCGGTCTGGTCGTAAGTTGATATATCAATATTTAAAAATATTTAAAAGTTCTAAAAGTTTTTTAAGAATACGTACAAATTATTTTATAAAAACAATAATTTATTATGAATTTGTGCTCAAGGAATAATAAGTACGAGATTTATCATTGATTTGATTGTAAAAATTTTGATTTTTTTAATTTTTTAATTCAATTTTCAACTTTCTTGTTATATTTTAATTTAATAAAGTTTGTTGTTAAGAAATGATCAATTTATTAATTAATTATCAATTTTTATATAGTAATTAGTTCTTATAAATTATGATAAATTAATTAATTTTTATTTGATAATTTTTTAAAATTAGCCTTTAAAAATTTTGATATACATGTAATCATTATCATCATCATTACACCCAGTCCGAAATCTTACAGTAAAGCGGAGTCTGAAGATGTCTGATAATACGCAGCCTCATCCCTACATAGTAGAAAGGCTATTTTCAGTAAATCTATATGTAGATGTGACAAGAAAATAGTAATGCAGGTTAAAAAAGTAATTTATAATTATATTTTAAAATTTTTAATTTTTAAAAAATATAATCAATTTTATAGCTATATAATAATAATTGATCAAATAAAACCTTAAAAAATTGTTTATCTTAGTAGTTTATTTTTTATTTTTAAAACATTGAATTTTATTATTATAATACGAAACCTTGTTCTTTAACATTGATGGTCCCCAAGGATGGTACATTCTAACAATAATGGGATATTCCTTTTTGGAGCGTGTAATAAGACTCCACCAAATGAGATCAGATCTTGTGTTTTAGCTAATCAGTTTAATTACACATTTTTAATAGAGTTTATATAAATATGTGGATCAGATTAAGGGGGCGTTTGGTTTGAGCACATGGTTGGTTATGGATATGGATATAATAGTAGAAGAGGATGAGAATGGGTATGAAAAACAAAAAAAATGATGTTTGGTTTGTAACTTGGATTTATGTATTAATACCAATAATATTGTTTGGTTTATTGCATCAATGAAAATGAAAGATAATATAATACTATTTTTATCCTCACTAAAAATGAAAATAATTTGCCTTTCATATGTTTATTGGGATTTCAGATTAAATCGAGGAATTTCAGAAAATATACCTAAAGGCGCAAAACAAAAAATTCCTTCGTTTATGAGACACGATAAGGTAGAATGGGAGATCGTAAGGAATTGAGAGGCAATAAGGAAGTAAAGATGATGGTAGGGCAAAAGCTGAGGATAAAAGAGTAAAAAATAAACGTGATAAAAACTTATACTGGAATGAAAACTCGATACCCACCCCCCTTGGTGAGTTTCGTAGATTCCCAAATTTAATGGAATAAATCCATTCCCCTGAAATTGAAAACCCCAAAGCAAACACTGTTTTTCACAATTATTCAATTCCTTTATTTCTAAACCCTCAAACCAAACGCCCCCTTAACATTTACTTTGAAACGTGGTCGACAAATCGGAATATTATAATTTTGCGTCGGTTGGTTAAGCTCAAAAAGAAGGTTATGTTAGTGTCTACACGGACCCCTTTTCCACCTGAATCCTCCCATTCTCGAAGCGCTTAATTAAGTACCTCAATGTCAACAGGCGACCTTGTTTTTCTCTCCTTGACACGGGTGCTCGAAACATGGCTTTCCCTCTTTCTGGTAGGAGATTTAGAAAAAACAAGGCTCGTCCTTCACATGTCTCGCAGTAACCAAGGAAAACCTAAAATTTCTATTCTTCTACTAAATCTCAATTTCAACGTTAATTTTTCTTATGTTTCATTTTATCCAAGCTCTAATTTTATACTCAATTTTTAAAATCGATTTCTAATATGGGTTACAATTAGTTTTTTTAAATGTTAAGGAATTTTCTTAATTTAGAATAAGGATGCTTACAAAAGCTTTGGTGTAATGACATTGGCAAGCCAAAGATATAAGAGGGCCTTGGAATAATGTCCATCCAAATCACTAGCAATGTGCACCTTGACAAAAGAATATAGAAGTTATTGACAAAGAAAGAAAATTAATGGGTCCAATGAGTGCATATGTATCATTTAAAAGAACAATGCTTCTAGGAGTTAAAAAAAATCTGAAATTCCTAAATTATGTTGTTCATTTAAGGGCATAGTAAGGGTTGGGAGATTAACTAGCTCTAGTTTAGTAATTGGAGTGATAAAGGACCTCTGCAAATGATTCCTGATATTTTCCACCTCAGGTATATGCTAAGACTTAAAAATCAATGAACTAATACATGACGGAGAATGGCATATTAGATTTAGAGGATTTGAGTGCATGTAATTTGCTTTACCTGATTATAATCCTAGACAGAATGTTGATGATAAAGTGAAGGAAAGACACTTCTGGCTTTTCACCAACAAAAGTTCTTTTGAACTATTCAAGCAACATGCTCCTAAGGTATCTTGGCAGAAGTTAATTTGGTTCACATATAATAGTCCAATGTTTGTATTCATCATGTGGCTTGCAATCAAGAGCAAGTTAAACATATTGGGTAGAGTCATAACTATAGTTGCAATCAATCTCCAATGCATTCTTTATAATGCTAAATTAGAGACAACTAACCACCTTTTCTTTCAATGTTGATACATTAGAGAACTTTGGGGAAGGATTCAGGTTGTTTGCAATTTTCACATTGGTGGCGAAACTTAGAAAAATATAATTAAGAAAAATCGTCAATGCTTCCTTACCAAGTGACAAGCTTAGTCTTTTGAAGCTAGTTTTATGCGTTGGAGTGTATAACGTATGGAGGGAAAGAAATAGAAAACCATTCAGGCATGAGCAAGTAGCTAAACTTGGATTCTACTTAAGCACACTAGCCAAGATAAGAGGCACACTTTATTTTGTGCTTTTTAAAGCTAAAGTGACTACAGATGTTGCGACTAGATGGGGATGACTTGACTGATTTCAAAAGGACTCTATTTTGCTTGTGCTAATCATAGTAATGGCGTTGGTAAAATGTTACAAATCTATTAGGTAAAATGTTACAAATCTATTAGCTCTATGTTAGTGATGGTTGTGATACTTTTATGAACTAAATCTACAACAATAACCCAGTGAAAGTCCCTCTGATACATGGGATTTGGATAGGTCCAGTAATACGTAACCTTAACCTTAATTGATAGGCAAGTTGTATTTGATCCTCAAATAGTAGTGTATTTTTGGGATGGTTATAAATCTTATTGTTTTTGTTTTGGAAAGTTATAAATCTTATTGTTAAATCATGTATTTATTTAATTCATTACAGGAAAATTACAAATTACCAATGGAAAATTACTGACGGTAAAAATACCGTAGTCAATTAGTGACGACAATTTAACTTTTGTTGGTAATATTGTCCAAAAAATTGCATTTTGCGACGGACAAAATATCCATTGGTAAAGGTAGAGGGAAATTATCCCGAAAATTTTTCCAACATAATATAGCGATGGAAGAACAATATTCGTCGGTGTAGCCGTCGCCTTTTTGGTTCTCCATTGTCCATTGTGTGTGCTTCGGTTTCCTCGCTGTTTGCCCTTCTCTGCGTCCATCTTCTTCCATCGCGTGCCATCATCATAGTCTTCATTTAATCATCGGTTGAGGTAAGTGGTCCATCTTTGATTGTTTTTTACAACATCATTGGGTTTTATTTTTAACTGGGTTTTGCGTATTGCTTTGATTGTATGGGTTTTTGTTTCTAGTTTGATTGTATAGGTAATCATCGGTTTTTGTTTTTTACTAGGTTGAGGTACTGTTTTAATCTTCAATTGAGGTAAAAATCCCATAAATTGATATTTTTGTAATGCATTATACTTTCCTTACTAGTGATAAGAGAAAAATAGATTAAGGTGGAGAAGAACTAGAGTAACAATAATAATGTAACAAATTGTGTATTATAAAAGGTGAATCAAACATATTATATATTGATTATGTTGACTATTTGTTGTAACAAACTGTGTATTATAAAAGGTGAATCAAACATATTATATATTGATTATGTTGACTATTTGTTATAACAAAATTTACAGAATTAGAATCTTGATGGTTCTTGTATAAATATTATCTAAGGTAGACAACTTACAAAAACACTACAATATAATTATTAAAATATATTAAAGATATTAAATAATTAAAAATGTCGCAACATCACAATTGATGGAAGAACATACATCACAATTATCAACAATATGTACGTAAAATTTTAAAAATTTTGTACCATATGATAACACCATAAGTTTACATTGAAGTTATAGGTTTTAATTTGAAAATGATCTAAAATAACTTATATATTAGGTTAGTTCTGTCTAGAATGTGCTCAAGAAATATCTCATCTAAGTTCGAGGAGAGGATAGATCTTGAGGATTATATATGAAAGAACGTCTCTTAACCGGTAAAGGATTTTTATTATCAAGAGTTTGAGATACACAAAATATTTTTTAATCTTTTTTATTTTATCTAAATTTTATATATTAATTAGATACATATTGTCGTTTATAAGTACTTATTGTAATTTTGGGATTCAAAATTTGATGTTGTAATTTATAATGTATGGAAAAGACGAGCTCGTATACGTTATGGAGACTTTCTTGCTTCGATACAAAAGAATGACATATGACTACCATATATATTTGAAGGAATATGTGGTCATTGGCAACAGTATTGGGCATCATCCGAGGCAGTATCCATTTTAGAGCATAATTTTGTCGACAGACATAAAGGACCAGACGAAGAGAGCCTACTTGTATACACTAGTGGGTCAAGAGCATGCATTTCAACCTGTAAGTATCAAAACTTTACACTTATATTCTAATTTTTATACTTTGATGTGTGATATTTGATTTCAAAGTAATTTGATATATGAAATTTAAAATGAAAATATATGGAGAATAATAATGTTATAAATGTCTAGTGCCGTTAATGGTTGTGTTGTTAAGTTAAATTTTTTATTTAATAGGAGGTAAATATCATAAAAATAGAGAAAATTCTACCAAAATTTTTGTAAATTGTAGATCACTTATAACAATTTATTCTGATGCAGGAAAAGTGTATGGGTAGGACGCCTATACCACGCCAGTTCTTTTTGCACACTCACACCAAGAAGCATGATGGTGTAACCTTCGTCAACACCCAATGCAGACAAGTTCCTGTATGTAAAATTTATACTTTAATATTAATTCTTAAAAAGTATCACTTATTAACATAAACAATTATAATGATAGAACTATATACAAGAAAGCATTGAACGACAGTTTCAGAAGTTCAAAACTCTGAAACTGTTGACAAGAGTCAGGAGTACTTGATGCAGTAGGTGTTATGACCATCGTGGATGGATTTTTAGCTTAAGTTCATTTGCAAACACATGTTATTCGCAATCCTCTACATCCACTACAGTTAGATCTAGTAGGTGGTCTGTATTAAATGAGAGAGTCCTCCAGCTTAAGACCATAGTAAAGAGGCTAGTAACTCAGTTACAACATTCGGTGGAGTACATAAACCAACTCGATAATGAGATGGATTAATTGAAGGGGAGGGGTAATAACTTATCGTTGCAGTTAGAGCATTTGCCTTCATTACCTATATAGCTTAGATGAATAAGTGAATGTGTTTGATGTTTTATTACTCTTAAGTTTTTATTAAATTCTTAATTTACAGTTATTTTCAAGATAATTATTTATGTACATTTTAATTTTTTATTATATTAATAATCAAGATTATGTTTACTTTATTTTTATCAATCAATGTTATATTATTTACACAAATTAAATATACAAAAATTCATAAGATTATGAAAAGAAAACTCAGGTAAGAAGTGAGAAATGGTAAGAGAAATTTATCAAAGCTAAATTTTCCAATGGAACAATAATATTCCGTCACTAATTAGCAATGGAACGAACCTTCCATCGATATATTACCAATATAATATAATATTCCATCGCTAATTAGTGATGGAATAAATAAATTTGTCCGTAAGTTACCAATGGAAAATATCATTCTGTCGATAAAAATTTGGCGATAGTTCCTGTTTCTGCCAGTAAATTTAACGATGGATTGTTAAATGTATGTCGGTAACTTTAGCAATGGATATAAAATTTACCGACGACAAATTCACTGAAGAGATATTGAAATTTTGTTCGCAAAGTAGCAATGAAATACTATAAATTTGTAGGTAAATTTTCTTTACTTATTGACGGGAATTCAAAATTCATTCCCTAATGTTACTGACGGACTCACAAACTTCTATCACTAAATTTACCAACAAAAGTTTCTTTGATGTTTCTTTCCATTGGTAATTTCTGTCGCCAATTTTGTTTTCTGACAGAAAAGTTTTATTTTTCGTTGGTAATTTTCATCGCAAAAACCTATTTTTTCTAGTACTGATTAAAAAAGAATATATATACTTTCTCGTATTTATTTATGTTATACATAAACATAACTGTAGGAATATATATTGAAAATTATTTATGATAATCAAAATTTTAATCTTTTAAATAATAAAACATATTATTTGTTAAACATAAAAAAGGGGGAAAAACTAATGTTTCAATCTAAATAAATACTTACCTAGATAAAAGGTAGGAGAGCACCAATACTTTTGAGTTTAAATTTATACCTTTAAATTTATACTTTAAGTTATACTTGAAATTTAAATTCATTGCTAAATTTATCATAATATCATAAGAAATGAAATTAATCAATTATTAAGATTTTACAATTGATCAACAATCCTAAAAAAATTATAATAGATCATTAAGAAATCACTCATCAAACTTTTTGATACGTCAATAAAAATTAACGAAAATCACTTTTACAAAATATCTTTTTAATTTGATAAGAGTAAAATATAACAACTTTTCAATTAGTTTTATCAATTTTACTAAATTATCTTATGCTTTATATATTTTCTTAATTTTGGAATTAATCTCTATGTTAACTCACTAAGCTAACTTTTTTGGCATATGACACTCCATGTAGACAATTGTTAAACCTCTATGTGAAAAAAATGGAATCATAGAAGTATTGGCGAGTCTTAGTTTATGCTTGACACTTAGGATTATATAAAAGTGGTATTTTTATGTAAAATCAAATTAAACACATGAGAGTATTCAAGGAAAATAGGTAATATCAATGACAACCCCAGAGTTGGAAAGTGTTAACATGAATTAATGTGTATTAGCAAAAATCTTTGAAAATTGCAAGATTCAGACGTGATATAAAAGATGATTGATGCAACTAAGTTGTGTTAAGTTTGATGGTACACAAAGGCACTTGAATTCAACAAGGAGGTCTTATGTAAATCTATAAGGTTTAACATATAATGGCTCAAATTTTTGCTAACTTAGGTTATTTAGTGATGTGTTTATACCATAACCATGCATGGTTAGCCCATACACAAATATGGAATAGTTAACTTATAAATTGTAACACTATATTCAAAAGTGGGAGCACTTCTTTAAAGTTATAGGAAAGTAGTTGGATGACATTGCATTATAAAATCATTTTTCATGTGTTAAGTGGAGTTAGTGGTCAAAAAGGCATAATTCCTTACTATCTTGGTATAGTTAGTGAAAGAAATTTTAATTACCTTTAACTTAGTAGGATAGTGGAGAAAGTAGGTAGGTTGACTTTCTTGGTTCCTATGTTCTTATAAATCTATATAAAAGCATCCTTTATAGTTCATTTGTAATAGATTACATTTAATCATCTACTTACAAAAAGTTGAAAGTTTTTAGGGAAAGTTCTTTATAAAAACGTCAAATAAGGGGGGTTTTGAATGTTTATTATATAGTGCTACAATTTGGAAGTAACCTTAGTCCTTTGTGCTATTTCTTTTATGAATAAATCAATAAAAATTACCTTTGTTGTACTACCTCTTGTTTATTTCATTTGATTGAGTTGTAATAAACATTAGTGTGTTGAGAGTGTGTTAAAAAGTTAAACACTACTAGTGAGATTCTTTTGACAAGTTGGTCAACAATCACAAAGGAAGGCTAAGTTAGGCTTTGCATAATGTTAATTGTCATATGATGACTTTAACCAAATTATTAAACTTTGATTCACCTGAAAATGTCCCTTTGATAAAGAACATTAGAGCTTGATGAGGATTTCTGACATTATTCATTTACAATAGATATTGGAAGCAATCTTATAGGGAGCTTTGCAAAATTAGAGGTAGTCGTTAGTCTTTTAACACTAATGGATGATGATAAGATTCCTTTTCTTGAATGATTTGAGACCTTAATGTCGGTGCTTCAGAAAATATGGGGATTAATCAAATAATACCTTAGAACTTAAGAGAAGTTAAGCTTTAACTTCTTGATACCTAAATATGCTATTAGTAGGCATAAATTGGGAGTCTAATCAGAGACCACTTTGATGGATCAATTTGGTGAAGATTCTAGAGTTACAGGTTTTTATAGCAAGTTTAGTGCTTAAGAGGTCAAAAATTTCTTTTGAAATCTGGAGGAATGATTTATACCCAAAAAAATGATATAATTTAAATAAGATGTAAATCATATCAATACATGATGGATGATGCAAATATATGCACTACAAGAAAAATTAGTTTCAGCAACTATTATTAATGGTTGCTAAAAGTAAGAAAATGGTCATTAAAAGTTATAGCGACCAAAATTGGGTTGGTCACAAGTGGTCACTATAGGGTTGTTACTAAAAGTGCTCAGTGACGAGTTATTACGTTGGTCGTTAAAAA
>JAOSBK010000009.1:10432276-10442965 GCA_027568895.1 Erythroxylum shatona | reverse complement strand
CCTTATAACTAGATATATAATGCTCATACAAATAAAACCAAACTCTTTTGTTTTATTAATAATAAATATTTTCATTACAAATGTAAATACATTTGCTTTCTAGGGCACTATATTTACATAACTTTAACAGGGATTTCATTGGTTACTAAAAAAATTTTAATCATCTAAAATCTCCATATTTCACTTATTCAAAGGTCTCATACATAATTCTTATCATTCTCCCAATCATCAATTATAATTATCTATAAAATAATAGCTCAAATTCTAATGAGACAATTCTCCATTATGGATCAAAACTTATCACTCACATTTCATTGAAAATATTACCATCATTTTCACTCATCTGATTTTCAGGAAATATAACAATCGAATTATATCAAAAGAACTCAAAATAATGAATGTTCAATACTTATAATCGATATACTATTATATGTATAATTGGAAGCTTACATCAAATTGATCATTGCTCCCAAAAGTATTGTTCAATCGTCAATCTTGATTAAAAATTCCATCACAATGTCATCCATAACATTAATTGGTACAAATCCACAAATCATTGTATAATTAAAATAGACTTGACATTAAAAACAAAATTTTATGCAAAAATTGATATTTATTCTAATCAGTCACTTTATAAGGTCATAACATTTAAACATATCAAAAGTTAGTCACTAATTACTTATGTCAATAATTAATCCTCAACTAATTCAACTATAATAAGCAATTTTATCCTCTAAATATATTCACAAATTACTTTTCCAATATTAAATGTAACATCCTGTCACTTGAATTAAGGTTACAATGGTGTTTATTAGAGATTAATGAAAAATTAGGAAGCATAATTCATGCTTATGCATAATCTGACATACAAATACATAACACTATTGATCTTGCACATTGCAATTATTTGTACATGCATTCATTGACATTTTTCGGGTATAATTAATTGTAAAAAATGCAATTAAAATGCAAATTGTGAATTGATTGAGCTAAAAATATATTTAGAGAATATAGATTATTTCATATTTTGGTAAATTTTGGAGAAATTTCTAAAAATTTGGGGTATTTTTGGATTAAAAAGAATAAATAGACCAGTTAAATTATGACAAGTGGCAGTGTTAAACAGTAAGACGTATCAAACATGTAAAAAGCCACGTAGAGTAAGAACTCAATTCCTTTGTTGTTGTTTCTTTACACTGAAGGTATTGCTAGATGAAAACAATCTGAAACACCAAATTGTTCTGTGGGAAAGCATGGATATTGATTCTAATACCAGAGTAAGACTGACAGTCTATTAATGGAGAGCTTAATTGTTGTTTACCCTGTACACATGACTCACTAACACAACCGAAAGCTTGTTAAATCAAGTAGGTGAAGTTTTAAGGTTTTAGATTCTATGATCTTGATGATATTTTACAGTTTAGCAGTGAATGCATGCATAACTTGTGCAAGAAGTAATTCAGTGATAGTGATGATGATATGAGCTATATGAACAGTAGGTGAATTTGCTAGGAAATAAGCTAGGTTCTGTATGGAACTGGTCTTCATTTATAAAAATGATACAGAGTTATGAAAATTGATGTATAAAATATAATCTGTTTTGTATTGATAAATGTGCAGAAGGTTTACTTTGTACTATACATATGTGAATCTATTGAATATTGGTAGAAATGGATTTAAATGAAGATTTGGATGAAGTTATGGAATAGAGATGATAACATGATAGGTTTGAAGGTGGTAAGGTGAAAGTAAGTTAGACCAAAAAAATGTAGGATACAAAGGATGCACAGGTGTGAGAGGTTAACTCAAACCCGTGACATCATTGTAGATGGATGAAGAAAGGTGTTTTATGTGTTTTAAAAGAAGTTGAATTTAAACGAGTTTGATAATTAGGAATGAAGATGTAGGTGAGGTCATTATATATAGTCGATAAAATGATAAATTTATGATGAAATGAGATTGTTGTTGGATACTAGAAGATGCTCAGAAACATATATGCAGTAAAGCTGATGAACATAATCTTTTTTCTCGTTGTGTATGCATAGATGTTTAGGTATCGTTGGTGATGGGTTTAAGTGAGGTTTGAGTTAAAGAGAACATAGAACAATGTGGTGTTGTTTCTTAAGAAGGATTAAGATGATAGAAAAACATGGACTGATGAGGGAAGGAAAAAATAGAAAAGTGCAGAAGTTAAAAAAAATACATTAAAGAGAGAAAGTGTATGTGGGTTTTCGGTGTTGATCACTTACTATATAGGCTTGCATTTGATGTGTTTAGAGTTTGTATTAGGTATAGAAATACAAGAAAGAAAGTGATTGGAATGGAAAGAAAGAGTTTGGAATGGAGAGAAAAGTTTCTAAAAATTTTCTGAAGAGAGAAAGAGAGACAGAGAGAGAAAGTTGGTGAAGCATGCCCCGTGAGAAAATTTCTGGGATTTTATGAAAGTTAAAAGTTATGATCATGTACCCAAAGCTATTTTTCATATTGAATAGTCTTGCTTCTTTTGTTTATAACTTCTTCTCTAGACATCCAAATGACTTTATTCTTAAGCCAATAGATTGCTAATACATTGTTTAACCTCTTCATAAAAATTGGTAGCATTCTGAATTAATTTAAGAAATATAAATTGAATGAAAGTGAGGGTATCTGTTGGAATAGTATGAACTAGAATATTTTACTGAACATACTTCGGTGTTTTTATTATATCTTGATCTGTAGAGTTCCAAATGGAATTATTTTTTATTTTAATTTAACTAGAGACATAATACTACAAATTTTTGGAAGAGATTAAATTCTAATTCTGTCTCTAAGAATTACATAATTTGACTTAAAGTTGAGCACAAAGTACAGATATGTTTTTAAGAATAGTCTATAGTAAATTGAGCATAACTCTGGGAATATTAAACCTAATTAAATGATCTTGGTATCAATAGAGACTTAAGACATGGGATAGGAATTTTTTAAAAGGAAGTGTTACCAAATTCATTCATTTTTCTGATGAAATTAATTGTGCAAAATGGACCCAAAAGTGTATCTCTAAACAAATCTGAGTTAATCAATTGATTGTGGATATCCAAATGAATATTGTGATAAAATTAATGATTAGAAACTCGAAATTGTCATGAACATGCATTTTACTTATTCGTTGTACATGAATGTGCATTAATGCATTCATAATTGTGCATTATTATATGTGTATGTATATATATATAGAGGAGCGCATTGAGTGATAGTATCCAGACATTGTCGAGACTTCAAGGCAATAGCTGTTTGGAGCATACTATGAGTAACCTAAGATGATATCACCTTATTGTTATGTATCTTACTGAAATGTATTGCTATTTTACTGAACTATATTGAAATGTGTTGACTGTGTACTAGATTTCGGGCAATATTTGTCCGAGGTGTTTCGTTATATGGAAATGAAATTAGAAGTGTTGTTTGTATGTGAATGTGACTACATAAATGATTTTCTAATTCTCAATTGAAAAGTTGAATGCCAGACCTAGTCCGATGACTACTGCTACTATGACTAGTACTGTGACTGATATATTGTTATATTACACGTAAATGAAAGTGATTAAATTTGATGACTGAATTGTGGCATGCATTTCATTCCAATGTATGTAATATAAAGGAGTTGTCATTGTTGCTATTGATACTGTTACTAATAAGAGCTTTAAGCTCCCACATATACGGTTCCAGCCTATAGCTCACTGTGATCAATGAGTCACAGATTGACCGACTAAGTCCAATGCTTCGGGATGCTATAAAAAACACACAGTTATAACAAGATAAAAATAAATGTGAGTCTCATACATATAACATTTGCATATGACTGAATTCATTGAATGATTTGCAAAGCTGTATAAATGTTATTATACGACTAAACTGTTTAACTAATAAATAAGATATTTGTGATAGTACTTGATACTTATCAAATGGATTTGAACTGTCTGATTATATTCTATAGTTGATCTTGTTTTATGACATGAGTGAACCATTGAAGATGGTTACTCTCCTAAGTTTGTAAAACTCATCAACATTGCACCTTTGCTTTTCAAGTTCGAGAGTGAGATGACCTAGCTTCTAAGACTCTGTAGAAGCATATTTTGTGCCACTATTACAGTCAAATTTGTCTCAATGGTCGGTCAGCTGGGATTGAGGAAATAATTGTTGCTTTCATGATTATTATATTCAATGTGTACTGAGTTGTTTATGCTCATAGGATAATATTGTAAGGCATGGATGGTATTGTATTATCTGAAACAATGTAAATTATGGTTTTTGATATAGTATGATAACATTTTGGGTTTTAGAAAATGTGTGATTGATGGTTTAGTTTATGATGCCATATTATGTGCAATGAAGGTGAGATAGTTAACATGTCATTTCTGTCAGGCATGTACACATGTACCCGATGGATGCACAAGCATATATCAGATGGGAATGAGGTGTTACATTAAATGATGAATAACCTAATAAACTTCTGTAATTATTAAGTCTGAGAGCTAAATAACTTGTACAGTAATTTCTTGGTGCTTTTATAACTATCATGACTGATATGCTGAGAGACTGAAACATTCTACATTTCCCACTGGATACTATATCTAACTTCCCTATATACCAATCCTAAATTCCTTTAGAAGCAACCTACATCAACAGAATGCATTATTAGCAATTCCCTTCCTAGTATGATTTCATAGTCATGGATATCTAATAAGATTAACTCATCGAACTACTACGTATCTACCTCTATGAATGTTCTACGCTACTGACATAGCTTTAGTGAAAGTAGTTATTATCAAATGCACTGTAAAAGCTCCAACTTCACAGTAATATGTTTGACAAAATCTGTTCGAACATTAGAGTTCATAGTTTTGGGATCTTTGTAAATATATTCATCCCTACCGAAACTATAATCATACCTATCACTATACTATATGTATCCTCAGCATCCTCTATAATTACTCTAGCCTATGCAATTGTTCTCCTTCCACATTAATTCTACTTTGGTATTGAGCCCCTAGTATTTGAGAAGTCTCTAGACACTGTAGGTGCTTTGATTGACCTTTGACTAGATGATATTCCTCGTCTCATCCTTCTACACTAAGCCATTTAAATTTCCAACCAAATTAGGGCACTCTTTGGGTTTCTACTCCCAATGGATAATTTTGCACCTAACTTACAACTACACTCAATCAAACTCCCTAGCACTACTAGGGCCTCTCGCAGCTAGCACATCACCACTGCCCTGTATCAGTATTGTTCATTCAAAGTAAAAACAAAATTCCACCAACAGTTTTGCCAGTCTTAACTATTTTGGATGGGTTAATTCATAAAGGATAAACACTTACTAATCCATCCCTGTGCTCGATTCCTAAGCTGAAGGTACTTTAAATGCTAGGACTCCTAAGGTTTTGGGACTCCTAAGGTTTTGTTGGTGCATAATGTTGTGAACTCAAAGATAAACTACCTAACATTGAAAAATAACAAAACTTTCTAGGTTGCCTTGTTCACAAAACCACATAAGACCACTTTATGAAATCATAACATGTATAGAGACAACCCTATTTCAAAACCTGCTCTGATACTACTTGAAAGGACCCATCCCGGAGTTTTCCTTATGGAATACGAGTGGAGCCCCCTTGGTGACCCCATAATAGCCCTCCAATCAATATCTAGCTCAATCGAAAATGTATACCCTAAACATTGTACTCTCATTTTACATGTTCTATCTTAGATTCTAAAAAAAACTAGCAACATTTTTTCGTTATTGCAATGATATAATAAGAAACAACAATTCATACAATGACAAAATTCATAATTTTAAAACTTTCATCGAACATTTTATAAGCATAAGAAATTCATCCTTAACTATTAAGAAAAACACTTATACGTGGCATTCTTCACCAACAGGAACCCATCCAAACACATAATGAACCATTAACAATCGAAATAGATTCATACAACACAAACCATATTAACCAAAACTGATCCAAACAAAAGCTTCCCTAACAATAACAAGCAGAAAAATAAAAAACCAAGTTTAAAGGAGGAATAACTAACCATGATGGATGATTAACTTGAGATTAAGACGACGATGATGGTGTATGGAACTGAAGACCACAATGGTAAGGGAAGAGGAAAAAAAATTTGCAAACATCGGAGACATTCGACAAAGTGGGAGAGGCATCTCTGTTCGTTTAAATACCACAAACGACATCGTTTTCCTTCCAATTAAAATCACAATCCCAACATCGTTTGAATTTACCAACAAAATAATATGTTCATAGGTAAATTACCAGTGGAAAAAACAATTTCGTAGGTAATTTTCCTACTGAATGGGTTTTTTAGGAAATTTCCCTACGGATTGGTGTTTCTGTAGGTAAATTGCTTACAGAAACATCTCTCCGTTGTAATTTACCTACGAAACTCTATTTCCATTAGGAAATTCCTATGGAAGCATATTTTCATAGGTAAATTACCTACGATTTTTTCTGTAGATAAATGTCGTACGTAATTTTTACCGGGAACTTTTGACACCTATTTTTACGACGACTTTAATTATTCTATCGTTAAATTATGTCAACAAAGTTTGGTGTCCTCCTTTTGCAATGGAATTTTTTTGTCGTAAATTACTTTTTTTCCTAAGAAATTTCCCTATAGAAAGCTACTTCCATTGCTATATTATTCTTACTAAACCATATTTGATATAATTATTTTTTATTATATGATATAAATCATAACATTTTAAATACTTTATATTATTCTTTGTTATATATATGTAAGTTAATTAAATAATGTTCTTATCATACTAATTGTAGTTATTGTTTATGTATAAAATAGGTAAAAAATAATATTAATAAAAATAAATAGATAATTGTTATTTCAAATTTATATTATTATAAATTTTGAGACATAATTAATGTAAAATATTACACAAAATAGTATTTGGTATTAATTGATACCAAAAATGAATTATAGTATAACCAAATCTGGTACTGATACAATATTTATAACATTAATTTTAGATCTAGATAAAGCTCAACAAATTAAGTTTTTTTTTTTCACATTTAGTTTGATACGTACGGGTTATCGCGTTTTCCGTTCGTTTCACATGACTGCAATTGAATTCTATAAAATAAATTATACCTAGTGCTATAGGCGAGCAGTATTTTCAGAGTCTAAGAAATATCAAATTAATTTACAGATTATTCTAAGATTAAGCCACGTGAAGGGTCCAACTTTCCAGGTAGTCATAGTACTTACTCTAAAAAAGGATCAAATCTTCGGTTCTACTTTCCCAATATCACCTGGGATGTAATGGGCATACTGGGTCTGTTCTACTTTCCCAATACCACTTGGGATGTAATGGGCATACGAGAAAAGTGGAACAGCCACCCGCCCCGGTAAAAACGATAGGCTCTTTTATAATAATAATGTCTCTTCATATTCCAAGTACGTTAAGAGTTGTCAAGTATCTTTGATCTTTCTGGCAAATCTATTATTTAAATGAAGCTGTAGATCGTATTCTCCTTATTTGACAAACTAAATCTGTTATTTAAATGAAGCTGTAGATCCGCCCGTATCCTCCTGCAGGAGGTATTTGACAAACTATTTTAAGTGAAATAATAATTTACAGAACATTAACGTTTAATAATTACGAGAATTACTAATCATTATGAGAACTGATAGAAAAGTGACCCCTTAATTTAGAATAAAAGTATTAGAAAAACAAAAAATTGATTTCTAGTAAAAAATCTGGATCTAGTTCACATTTGTTTATATGTTCCTTGTTTAGATCGTTGGTTCCTTCAATACGCACTATTTATAAAAGAACCAGCGATGGTCCTTTGCCCATATGCACTTACAAGAAGTTAGCAAAAAATAGAATTACCTGAAACCTGCTGCAAGTAGAAAATGAACGGTCAAGTGCAAATAGTCTCCCAAACCATAGTCAAGCCATCTTCTCCAACACCAAACCAACTTCGCCATCTCCAACTATCCTCTCTCGATCAAATTATGGTTCCAATTTTCGCACCTTTGCAAGTTTTCTATCCCAACTCACCGAGCATCAGCAATGCTGAGAGATGCGAGCGACTTAGGAAGTCTCTGTCAGACACATTAACTCTATTTTATCCTTTGGCAGGACGAGTAAGACAACATTCACATATAGATTGCAATGACGAGGGTGTCCCTTTCGTGGAAGCTAAAGCAAAAGGCACCATCCTGGAAGTTCTTCAAAACATGCATTGCAATAAATTCAAGGAGTTGATACCTTTTCAAGTAGAGCACGACAGTGACCTGTGTTCCTTTGTTCAGGTCACCTACTTTGAGTGTGGTGGAATAGTAATTGGCGTCGGATTATCACATAAGATTGCTGATGCCGTGTCAGATGTCACATTCTTGAACACCTGGGCGGCAATTGCTCGTGGAGAAAGAAATAATGTACTTGTTCCTAAGTTTGAAGCAGCCAAGAACTTTCCTCCCATCGACATTTCTGATTTTGATCCCTGTTTTGAGGTTGTCAAGGACAACCGTAAGATTGTTTCAAAGAGGTTTGTTTTTGATGCAACTAGCATTAAGAAACTTCGAGACAAGTACACTGAAAATTACTGCAGCGCCACCGGGAATATGATCAAACATCCCACGCGAGTTGAGGTATTAACAGCGTTCATCTGTAGTAGAGTCATGGCCGCAACTCAACTTAGGGCAGATAATTCTGATACAGTCTATATGGTGAAACACGCTTTGGACTTCCGAAGAAGGATGGATCCACCTCTTTCTAAGCAGCATATAGGAAATTTAACTTTTGAGCCAGTGGTAGCAGAAACACAAATCGATACTGAAGATAAATATTGTTATGGTGTCCTTAACCAAATGAGAAGAACACTAACGAGCGTAGACACAGAGTATGTGAAGAAATTTCAAGAAGGAGAAGAGCAGCTAAATTTAATGAAAGACAGGGCTGAGAAGCAGAGGTACAAGAAAGTCGTTTCTCTTAGCTTCACTAGTTTGTGCTGGTTTCCTGTATATGAAGTCGACTTTGGATGGGGAAAGCCTGAGTGGATAGGATCAGCTTGTTGGCCGTATCAAAATATGTTTTTGTTCAGTGACACAAAAGAAAAAGGAGGTATAGAGATGAATGCCAACTTGTTAGAAGAAGATATGGCCAATTTTGAGAAGGACGATGAGCTTGCTGCATTTTTATCTCCCAATTGTCAAATCCATGTTCAGTGTTGTTCTCGTTTGTAGGAGCTAAATCTGTTTAGTGCTTAATGTTTGCATGTTGTCTTTGTATCTCGTTTGTATGATCCTTTGTAGGTGTTTTTGAAGAAATAAAACTTTATATTTTGCATGCTTTAGTCGTACCTATCTATGTTGTCAAAATTTATTATATTATTGATTTTCCCATTTGATAGAAACTGAATCCTCACGTTCTTCTAACTGCTTCAACTTAAATAATAAAAATTTTCCCAACAATTTCAACCAAGCAACTTTCCCAACAAAAATTTATGTACCAAGCAGTTGCGCAAGCTCAAAGGCATTAAATATGAACTCAAGTCTCTCAACTCTTCAAAGAGCCCCAACAAGGCTCCAGACCTCCAGACAGCTAGGATTGAATTGACTGTCACTATAAGAAAATTTGATTTTAGTGATGGACAATTACAGACAAAAATGGAACTGTTGGAAATTACAGATAGAAAATCATGTTTCGTCGGTAAAATTATCAGCAAAAATTTCAGTTTGCAACAAAAAAACTATCCGTCAGTAAATATGGAGGAAAATCAACTCGGTAAATTTTTGATAGAATATAGCAACAGTAAGAAATGTCCATCGATAAATAAAGCTTTACCAATGGTAGTCCATCGGTAAAGTCCGTCACTAAATTTTAGTCCTAAACGTCATCATTTGCTTCCAGTTCAACATTTTAAAAAGAACGAAAATGACGTCGTTTATCGTTTTGGTTTAAGCTAAATCACCTGCAACTTCCCACCCCCCGTCCCCCCAAATTTCCCCTTGTCCATCGCAACCCCGTTTCTCTCTCCTACTGTCGTCGTCCTACTGTGCCTCTCATCGTCTGACCGCACCTCCTTGTCATGCCATTGTCCGACTGCGCCTCCTCGCTGTCATCGTCGGATCTACTTCAGATATTGTATAAACATCGTCATCTTTTTGTCTTTTTATGCCAATGAATAATTGTGGGCATAGTATTATATTCATTGTCCTTTTAGAGTTGCACTGTAGTTGTCAAGAATATTGATGTTTTAACATATTGGAATTGATCTAAACATAAAGATTTGGGCTGTATTTTATTCCTCATCGTGATTAATAAATTTGAACAAGCTGATAAAGTTGTAATCATCACGCAATAAAGTGTCAAGTTCTTTGATCTTTTTTGGGTTCATATATGTATAATGGATTTTGTTTTACTTTTCTTTTCACTAGTTGGCAAGGGCTATAAAGGCTATATGGATATGAAGTGACTTTATCTTATATGAAAGCTCGGTGGCTTAATAATAAGGTGAGTGGGTAATTTAATGGCTTTAGAGAATGGAAAGTGGCATATTTTTCTTGTTGCTGCCAACACTTTGCAGAAAAGTGATGGAGATATCAATCATAACACTTCAAAGTTCAAACTATTGCTCATGAAGTTGTTCTATTTATCATGCTTGGTTATGCATA
>JAOSBK010000009.1:10412007-10427619 GCA_027568895.1 Erythroxylum shatona | reverse complement strand
ATGTATATGATGGATTGTATATGGGATTGATATTTGTAGATTGTGTATGATTACGGTTTCTGGTTTGCGATTGTATATGACTCCGATTGGTTTGCGATTGGATTGGAAATGAGATTTGGGATTGTTTGAATGTATAAGAAAATGATTATGAATGGAGAAATTGATTGAGGATAATTTC
The DNA here is from genome assembly GCA_027568895.1 of Erythroxylum shatona. Taxonomy (NCBI): domain Eukaryota; kingdom Viridiplantae; phylum Streptophyta; class Magnoliopsida; order Malpighiales; family Erythroxylaceae; genus Erythroxylum; species Erythroxylum shatona. Next base: position 10,427,441 of record JAOSBK010000009.1, on the reverse strand, counting down.
CAAGAAAAGGGAAATTGTATGGATTTGCATAAGTTTGAATAAAGATGATTATATGAAAAAGAAAAGAAAAAAATTTAGACCCGTTTCGGATGGTTTAGTCTAAGGAATCCCACGCGATAAGTTTTCTATTCTTTGTGTTTCCAACGGATGTCGGCATTTGATTCAGATCGATTGCATCGTTTGTTTGGTTTGTTTCCGGCCCAATTTGACTTGACTCCGTTTGTGTGCTTTGCCATTCGTTTCCGCTTTATGATTCGATTCGATTCGATTCGTGATTTCTTTCGTTTCGATTTCGTATTCATATCCGATTTGTATTCGTGTTTGCTTCCGCATGTTGTGATTCGATTTGAATCCGCTTTGTTTCCTTCATTTTTCGGTTGGGATCCGGTTTCCGGATCGGGTCCCAACATTTTGTACTCTTAATTATTTTCATGGAAAATGGACAGTTGAACTTGATTTTAATTTTAAAATTTTCAAAGAAATTGAAGAGACTATGCTATGAATTATGCAGGAAAACCACGCTAATATCACCAGTTCAATATTTTTGCCATGCTCCTTTAAAAAGATTGAACATATCTAATTATCTTAAGGTACAACAATGGCCTAATTGTTTAGTTTGTTGAAAAAGATGGTTGGATTTTGACATTGTTGCGTACTTTTAGTTTTCTTCCATGTAGACAAATAACATATAACCCATAAAAAAAAAAAAAGAGAATAAACAAAGTTATTTACGAAAGTCCCAGTTATTTGACCGCAGCATATACATCCACTTAGACATGAAAAGCAGCAATATTACGAGTAAACACGTACTTATAAGAGAGGGCAAACACCATGGGATATAACCCTAGCCCCTGCCTTGCGACTATGTCATTCATATGTATTGCATGGATATGGACAACCCCATGCTAACGTTTTTATTCTTTTAGCTTCTTTATTATTCTATGGCACACTCATACACAACCGTGTATCTATGTGTGCCCTTTCTACGATACGTAGCTCTAGTTCTTGGTCTTGGTTTCTCCATCCTTCTTTTTGCCACAGCACCTTCTGCCGCCCCCACCGCCTCTCCAGCCACCGCCACCTCCGTGATGATTTACGTTATTCAGGGACTCTTGTTCTTCTGCCTTGCTTACTAAGAAGTCACAAACAAGAAAAAGCAATATTAGAAGAAATATACGTGATAAAGAGTAAATAAATATGTTTTTGGGAGTCAGTTTTATATAATTAGTTTCTTTAATTACTAACATTTCTCACTGGTAAGTTTTATATAATTAATTTCTTTAATTACTAAATATTCTCACCGGTATCGGCTTCATTTTTGCTCTCTTTACCACAGCACTTTCTGCCACCACCTCCGCCTCTCCATCCACTGCCATGTCCTCCACCTCCGCCTCTCCATCCACTACCATGTCCTCCACCTCCATGACCTTGCCATCCTCCATTCTCATTTTCGTTATTCGGATTTGATTCTTCTACTAAAACAAGGAGAAAGCAATAAACGGGATGTCAAGTCCATGAAAAGTATGGATTAAACGTTTAGTGCTAAAATGGAGATATGGGCTAAGCTCGAAAGAACTTAGATAAAAGCAATATATATATATATAGCAGCAAAAGCAGCTAATACTTAAACCATTATCAATTTGCTTGTTGACTTGTTTGGCTTCTTCAGCACTTCGACAACACTGAATGCACTGATATCCTCTGTATCGGCAGCAACCATAAGGGCAACGTCTGTAACCCCATTGATTTGTTTCTTCTCTTGCAGCAGCCACTGCAACCCAATAAAATATCTCTTTAACTTCATATTTTGATTACTTTTACTCCATTAAACTATCTAATAATTATTTCTTATAAAAAATATTAATAAACGAGAAGTTTTCCAGCGACCATATTTTTACTGTATTGATCTAAGCAATGATATTCAGTTAAGCATTTATGAATGCTTAAATGGTCATGTAAATGTTTACAAATTACAGAGCAACCAACGGATCATACTCTTCCCGTGTGATGTAAGAATATTGTGATACAAATTGGAAGATGACAACAATAAGTGAGGGTAAAGAAGTAACGCAATTTAAGAAGCCAACAATATGTCTTCTTAAATACTAACAATTTTGCTCATCTTCAGTTGCCTGCTCGGCTGCCACTGTCGAAGAAATGAGGACAACAACTGTGAAAAGGAGACCCACCAAAAGAAAAAACTTGGACATCATTCTTTCCGTGCAAAGTTGGGAGCGGGAACAAGTTCTTGAGAAGGACGGGAGTAGCAGATAAATCTTGGGAGAAATTTATAGTGTTGAAGGTCCACAAAGTTACAAAATAATACGTACATGTAACAGACAAATGCTCATCGATGTTAGTGTGCCGCGCGCCATATACGTATAAACAAGAACGTTAGCAGTTGAAAATTGTTCTGGCTTTTGTGCGGTATTCAAAATTTGACTCAACCATTTGACTACATGGCATCCTATGCTTGTCTTTTTGTTCAATTACATACATATACATGCGCGGTGAGCAATGCCAGGTTTACAATGTCAAGTTGTGAATTGCCACAACTATGGCTATTAGTTTGCCACCTGTTATGTTCAGGACGGATCGGACCAAAGAGGATATAGTAAGTTAAGGCCTAGTAAAGTTGAATCCGTTTGAATTAGAAGACATTGCGTAGCTTGATACAGTTCGTGCTTATCCTGTTTTTGATATGTTTGCCAAACTTGAATTTGGACTCTCAGCATATTGTGGCATTATTATAAAGACAAGTTGTATTCTAGCAACTTCTTTCTTACAATTTGCCGCTAATTTCTCTTCTTCTTTTGTGTCCATATAATTCCCCAACTCGTGTTGTATGTTTCCTAGCTTTTGTACCTGCAATTATTTAACGTTCTAAATGTTTTTTCTTGGCGCAAATTATGGCTCTTGATATTAATGTAAATGTAACTTTATCAGCGTGGGAACTACAAATTCAACTTTATTGTCTGTTAATTATAAAATGGAAGAATTGATTATGTTAATGAAAGAAGCTAAACTTATTTTTATTATTAAAATTAGACAATTACAAAAAGACACATTATATTCTTTACTTGCGAAGAAAATATTCATAATCTTATAATTAAGTACGAATATACTTAAGTAAATATTTGGTTGCTTTTCAGATAACAAGTTCATTAAGTTAACCCATGTATAATTGTTTCATATAGAACATCCATATATGAAGCCGTTTCACATAGAACATCCATAATTGCTTCATATTGAACATCATGATCTAGGATAGTTTGATCGACAGTTATTAGATGCAATATGAACTATAGAAAGGTATATAAGAACATAATTCTTTCCATATATTGACCAATCATGAATGAAAATTTTAATTGACATTAAAAAAGATTAGAAACACATTAATATCAAACCAAACTCTAGAGAATTTTCCCTTACCTGAGATAAACGAAAATCTTAAAAGTTTGTGTTAAAAGAATACTAAGTTCTAAGTAATATATAAATTAATATATTAAAATGAATTTGGGGAAAAAAATAAACTTCCACCCTGAAAGTTAAAATGAATCAAAACAAGAGGATCAATGGAAAAGGTTACAACCCTAATTGCTTTTAAAAACTTATAGATTCAACAAACCTATATGAATCCTGAGAGTGTTGACAAACAAAATGACAGCTACAACACTACTTTAGAATAACATAAGTAAAATTTTATTTCCTAAAAATTGAGCTTCTAAAATTAGTCAACAATATTATTACACAACTTTTTAATTTGACAATAAAAAATGATATTCAAACTTGCTCTCCTAAGGATGTCTGGGTATCCCATTCCTATTGCTCAAGGTATTAACCTATAAAAGAATAACCACAGCAAAATAATGTGAATACATTTTTTAAATAACTTAGAAAACATGAAAAGATAAACAAATAAGAATAAGAAACACTCTAACAAATCTTGCTAGTTGATTCTAAAATAATTTTAGCCAGAAAACTAGTTTCCCAAATAGATATCATTAATATAAATCTTGTATAGGTTCCCATATCTACCAAGAGCGGTGAGATAAAATCCATTATAAGTCTATAGAAAACACTACTAATCAACTTCTTAGAGAGCTACTTTTGTGTATGTGGTCCTTTTTATCCCGAATTAGAGTTATGATTAGACTAATATGATCTTAGGACATTATAAATGGTATTAGAACAAAACCTCAACTAGTACATTGTTAGGTCAAGATGACAAGTTTAGGGAATTATGTAGGCGGTAGGGCCTAGAGCAATAAGTGGCTACTGATAGGATTGAGGTCTTATTCTATATCAAAAGATGACAGAAGACCTTTTGTATATTGGCTCTTGATGAGGACATCAAGCTTTTAAGAAAGGGAGATTCTAAAATCTCATGGAGGAGGTGAATATTACAATATCATATTAGGAAAGAAAAGAGGGTTAAAAACCATTATAAGCCTATATGAAAAAGTACTAATCAATTTAAGCTCAAATTAAAGTTATTGGACCAATAGGGAATTATTGTTGGTGTTTTGTGATTGGACTAATTTTAGAGGTTGAAGGAAACTGAGAAAGAGTAGACAAAAGTGAGAGTAAGTGGATTAGAGAGAGAGAGAGAGAGATTAGAAAAAGTGTTGTTCAATTGATTTTAGGAAATAAGGATGAGATTGTTGGTTTTGAATTCCGAATTATTCTCATTTTCTTATTTGAAAACCAATATTCTTCCCTAATTGCCACTTGATCCCATCTCCAACTTTTTTATTTTATTAGCTTCAGTATCTTCATAACTCTTAATTTAGATTTCAAACATTGTTTGTTTTCTTTTTCCATTTAACACAAAAATTTATGAATATTAATGCTCTATTAAAATGGTCTAATATAAGCCAATTTTAATAAAACAAAAAATTAAAATACAACACTAATATACTTAAAGTTAAGAAAGATTAGAAATGAAATTGGGGTAGTATAAACATAAATTAATAATTATATTTTAATTTTTTAATTGAATATATTTTCAACGAAAATTAAAAGAATACAAATAAAAATATAGGATAAAATTAGATATTTACAGTTGCCCCCTTGCACATCGTATTTTAAGAAGATATGAAACATTAAGTGGTTAGATGACAAAACAAATAGGTAAAATTCAATTTGTGTATCTTTTTATATCTTTCTTAAAAGGGAGATGCATTTTTTACATGATTGTATTATGGACTACGAATATTTCTATAGCTTTTAAGGGTATGGAGATGGGACTAAAAATTTTGTCTACTACATGGTCTCCCTCTATGTTGCGTTCTAGGCCTGACAAACGGTTGTATTAAGCAAAATATTTTGTTTCCTCTTGCTTTTAATTTGAAATATTCTTTAATTCTTGATAAAGTCGTCATATACTAACATCTACAGAATTACCTAAAATTATAATATAAAGCAAGTAAACTAAGGTAATTTAGTCATGAAAATAGAGTAGAAGAATTGAATAATATATGCATATTTTGTATACATCAATTATCCCTATGTTTAAGCTTTTCTTGCTCTTAAACAAATCGATCTCAATCATTGCGAATTTAAATAAGTTAATTTTTTTATAGAAAATAAATTAATTTAATAAAAATATTTTTCATTTTCCTAACTATTATTCATCGACTATTTATATATCTAAGTATTTGCATTAAATTTCAATCTAGCTTAACCTAAAAGACTATTTTCACTACAAGAAAATTACTAATTATTGACAAAAAAATTCCGTAGTAAATTAGTGACGGAAATTTAATTCCATCAGTAAACTTGTCAGGAAAAATGACATTTTGTGATGGAAAAAAAATCCTTTGGTAAAGATAGAGGGAATTTATCCACAAAATTTTGCCGACGAAATTTAACAACAGAACAATAAAAATAAAAATAGGTGAAAATGGTTGGCGGTAAAAATAAGCGATAGAGTTTATCAATGGAAGAGATTTTCGTCAGTAATTTACTGACGAAACTATCATTCTGTCAATAAATGCAAATGATGTCGTCATTGTTGTTTAAATTTAAAGTAAAACAATTTCGTTTTATTGTTAATAAAATTATACACCTAAAGCCCCCCATTGTTCTTCTTCTTCATTACTCCTCTACGCACTGTCTTCTTCCATTTGCTCATCTTCTTCCATTCTTCCACCAACTACTTCCATTGTTTTGGGTTTTCAGTCTCGAGGTTGGTTGTCCACTAACAGCTCTTGGGTTAATTTTTTTTGTCTTCAATTTCTGTATATAAACAGACGTATGTTCGATGTCTTAGTGTTACTATAGATTGAGTTGTGTGGGTTTATTTGGGTTATTAATGGGTCATTGTTTGTTGTTGTGTGGTTATGATGGTGAAAAATGGAAGAAGATAGTAGTTTTGAAACAAAGTATGGATGAATTTCGATAGTGTACCAAGTGTCCAATGAAAGTTTTGTAAGAGGTATTTAATATCATTTATAATTCGGAATGTTTCTTTTAGTGGTTCATTAGTTTATACGTTTTATTAGTTGAGTTATGTAATGATTTGTATCTTGATTGAACTAGATGTATAATTGGCAATTAAAGATTACTTTAAAGGTATTATAAGATGAAATAGGGACTATTGAAGTTTATGAAGAATTGTTCAAATTTTGTCCTTGAAAAAAAGTGTTATATACTTTACTCTTGGCTGTGAAATCTTAGTCAAGAGTGTTTGAGTTTAGGAAGCAAATTAGGTGCTAAAATATTTACATAAATTGATTTTATAGCTACCGTAAATTCAACTTAAACATGAAAAATTGTTGAGCTTATATATGCATATTTTAGAGTGAGTTTCGATATTTGATGGTCATACTTTAAAATCCAGGCGTATTGATTGACCAAATGATAATTTGACATGTCGTCACATCGATTTGATTATTATTTCATGTTTACATAAATGATAGACATAGCTAGTGAGAAAATTGAGATGAAATGTGTATGCCTTGTCATTAACTTTGTGACTCTTAACTTTTTATCTTCTTGAAATCAAAACTATTCTAAATTTTTATTTACTTTAATCTATTTCTGAGTGACCATTTAGATCTTAGTTTGATGGCAAATAAAATTTAGAAGAGAACTTTAAATTTTGATTAAAAATAGCTGAAAATTGTTTTATTTTAAACATTTTATATTTGTGAAAGTAATGTATTTTGTTTTTGTTGGATAGTTTAGAGTTGTAAAACCACTTGAAACATGCTTGCATAAAAGATAGGTGATACTAGAAAGAAATTGAGTCATTAATGAAATATAAGTTTTCTAGGCTAAGAATTTCATATTTGCATAACTTGGTTTCACCATTAAAAATGTCAGACTATATATTTTGGATGATTACTAGTTAGTGACAAAGAAAATAATTTTCCAACTCTTGAGTATTGATTGTGTGATTATAAGAATGTATTTTAAGTTTATTTTCTTAAGTCTTGTTGCAGCTTACTTAGGTAGGTTAAAAAGGAAACTATATGTTAATGCATTGACTATATTTCTACTTTAGGATAGAATTTGTTCCATATAAGCAAAATTGTTAGGATATTTGCTTTTTAAGTTGAATTTTTCAGTTTATAAATATGAATTTGAAATTAAATAGATCATTTACAAGTTTCTCTTTTATTTAAAATGATTTTTTCTTGATTAAGAGTTGATATTGATTTATTGGAATCTTTTGGGAATATTAAAAGTTAATTTGTGTTTGTAATAGAATATTATATGAATAAATCTAATATTGCATCGACAATATATTGTTATATATTTAATTTATAATGTTATATTATTGGAATATTCAATAAAATACAAGTTTTATGTCACAAAAGAGAAAACAGGAAATGATGCAGCCAAGGGTTAGGCTACCACCATTTAGACTAGCCAATGCAATTCTAAGTGAAGGATCATATTTTGCTCCAACTATAGAATCAGGTGTTATACCTCTAGATATTGCATATCCAGATGAGGCATCACCTTCCCGACCTAAAGTCCCTATACAGTCACCTTCTGTACCTGTTGCTACACCATCTAGTAGCCCTACTACACCATCAACCACCCCTACACCATCCACCTCCCCTATACCGACAGAGATATTAGGGGAAAATATTGTGGATGAAGGAGGCGACCTCTAGCCTAGAGCTAAGGGAGTTGATGGAACAACTTACATCCAAATTATCAACAATCTGTGAGTGAAATTCTAAAAATTTTGTAATACATAATAACATGATAGGTTTATATTGAAGTTATAGGTTTTAATTTGAAAATGATCTAAAATGGCTTATATATTAGGTTAGTTTCGTTTAGAATGTGCTCCAAAAATATCTCATCTAAGTTCAAGGAGAAGATGGATCTTGAGGGTTATATATAGAAGAATATCTCTCAGGTGACAAATGATTTTTATTGTCACGAGTTTGAGGTAAAAAAAATTCTTTTTTATTTTATCTAATTTTGTACATTAACTAGAAAAATATTTTAGATTATAAGTACTTATAATATGTTTTTCTTTTTTTCAGAAAGATTTTCTTGAGATTCAAAATTTGATGCTTTAATTTATAATGTATGGGAAAGGAGAGCCCGTCCACATTATAAACACTTTTTAGGTTCAATACACAAGAATGGTATACGACCTGCTTATATATCTAAAGAAATATGGAGTCGTTGGCAACAGTATTGGATATCACCCAAGACAATGTTCATTTTAGAGTGTAATTTTACCAACAAATGTGGAGGACCGGAGGAAAAAAGACAACTCGTACAAACAGGAGGATTTATAACCTAAGGATCATTCAGAGAAACTTATAAGTATCTAAGCTTTACAATTTTATTATGATTTTTGTACTTTGATGTATGAAATTTGATTTCAATGTAATTTGATGTATGAAATTTAAAATGAAAATATATATGTATTATGGAGAATGATAATGTTATAAATGTCTGGTGCCTTTAATGACTACGTTGTTGAGTAAATTTTTTATTTAACAGGGGGTAAAAATCATAAAATATAGAAAACTATGCCGAAATTTTTGTAAATTGTAGTTCACTTATAAACTTAATTCTAATGTAGAAAAAGTCTATGGATAAGAAGCTTATACTACGTCAACTCTTTCTACACACCGACGTTAAGAAGCATGATAGTGTGACCTTCGTCAACACCCCAATGCAAAGAACTTAATATATGTAAAACTTATACTTTAATATTAATTCTTAAAAATTATCACTTATTAACATAAACAATTATAATCATAGGACCAAATACAAGAAAGAATTCAATGACAGTCTTAACACTCTAAAATTGGTGATGAGAGGCAGACATATCTTGTTGTAGTGGGTGGTAAGGACAATCGTGGAAGGATTTTTGGCTTAGTTTTATTTGCAAACACATGTTATTCACAATCCTTCATATCTAGTATAGCTGCATCTAGTAAGCAGTCTACATCCAATGATCAAAGAGTCGCTCAGCTTAAAAGCACAGTAAAGAGGATGATGGACTACATACCGTAATGAGGTGGATGAGTTTAAGGGGAGGAGCAGTAGCTCATTGTAGCAGTCAAAGCATCCACCTTCATAAACTGCATAGTTTAGATGGATAAGTGAAAGTAGATGTTTTACTACTCTTAAGTAAATTTGTACTAATTCTTATTTTAAAGTTATTTTCAAGAAATTTATTGTTGGATATTATAATTTTTTATTATCAATCAGGATAGTTTTTACTTTATATTATCATTCAAATTATTATTTAGAGAAATTAAATGTAGAAAAAAATTAAAAGATTATCAAATAGAAAAACCAAGATGGAAATGAGAAATGGAGGTTGAAATTATCATAGGTAAATTTAGCAACGTATATTATTTGTCCATAGGTATAAGTTACCGATTTACCGACGAATATTGTAACTCTGTCGATAATTTACCGACGGAAAACAATTTCCCATCGCTAAATTTTTTGATGGAATTATAAATTAGAATGTTCAGTAGGTAAAATTTAACGATGAACATTGGTAATTCCGTTGCTAAATTTGTGATGGAATTTAAATAGTCCATTGTTAAATTTACGACAGCTTCCAAATATTTGTCGCTAAATTTTACCTACAACTACTTTTCCGACGACTCATTTCGTCGGTAATTTCTGTCGCTAAATTTATTTAATGACAGAAAATCTTTATTTTATATCGGTAATTTTCGTCGTTAAAACCAATTTTTTGTAATGTTTTTCATTTATTTTTATTTTTCTAAACATGTTTTATGGTTAAATACAGTTCTATTTTTCAAATAGGAAAATCTCAGTTTTTACTTTTTTTAAAAAATAAACTTAAAATGTATTAACCACAAAAGAATTACATAAGTATACAAGGTATAGACCCCAAACTCAAGCATTCATTCTATAATCACAAGATACAATTTTAACACATAGAAGTAAAAAACTTGAAAATATCCTTCATAAGTTAGCTAAGTGAGAACTACTACCATTTCAGTATAAATGAATTGCTCTTTTATTTTTGATTTCATCACTTCCACTATTTAATCCTTGCTACTTCTGTCCATAAATCTTCAACCATTCCTTTCCTTCAAGACCTCATTAAAATAAACTCCAAGAGAGATAATATAAACAACTATATTTTCTTTTAGCATTCTTGCATGATTTTAGATTTGTTACAGGATGTCAAGGTAAGAATTCCCATTTATGTTCCAAGAAGATTTTTCCTTAACAACACTCCACCAAGCTTTAAATAAGTTGCACTCAAAGTATACAGGAGTTTTAGTCTCTAATGCTTCATTACGAAGATTTGATAACCCCCTTAGCTAAAACCATAACAAAGGTCCAGTAAATATGTAAAGAGTTCAACATGAATTTAATAAGCTATAGTTTCCCACTAAATGAAAGAGCCTTATTTGTTCAAGAGTTAAGTCTCTTTTAGAATTTTTCTAGCAAGGGATAACATTCATTGAATAAAATTCTCCTTGTAGTGATTGGTAGCCCCAAATAGAAAAGGTGGATGTTTCCTTTTCGTTCTAGTTATTTTAGCAACTCCAATCTCCACTTGATCAGGACTGACAAAATAAAATGAAATGACTCTTGCCAGTGTTAACCTCTAATCTAGATGTTTGCTTAAAACGTTTCAAGATAAGCATCATTGTTTTTCATTAATCTTAAGTAAGTTTTAAAAAATAATAAAAGATCATCAACAAAACATAACAATGTTAAAGGGAATTTTTTACGCTTACTTTGAAATTTGAAGTTTTTCTCTTTAGCAACATTATAGTTTAGCAAGGGTGTAAATTCCCCCATAGATAACATAAAAAAGATAAGGGGAAATTAGATCACCTTATCTTAACCCTCCCTTTCCATTAAATAAGCTAGAAGGAGTTCCATTCATCAATAAAGAAGGAGGTTGTAATTATATAAGCCTCCATTCTTTTAATAAACTTATTAAGGAGTTCACTTTTAGAAGGATACAACTACAGTATAGGCTTCAAACAAATCAAAACCTAAGGAAAAAAATTAAAAGAAGGCATTATAGATTCCATCAAGTCTTCATACTAGTGGATAGAGAAAGCTTATTAGAATTAACTAGCATAATGGCCCAAATCCAATTGACTATTTCATCAACTAAAAAGTACGTGTGAACCTCCTCATTCCTATAAATTTGTTTGTTTCTTTCCTTCCATATAGAATAGTTGTAAGGTCTATTTTGTATAAGGGGGCATCATTCGACCTCGGTTGGGATGTATGAATGATCCAATTGAGAGATTAATTTCAATCATAATTTGAGAAGGCATCTAGCAACAAATGTAAAATTCTGCTTCAAACCACTTTAAAGGAATTACACTGAAAGAATAAATTCTTTCTACTTTCTTTTATCTCCTTACAAAGAACGCAAATAGGGGTCATAAATTCCAAACCACCAATTTTTTGTGCAAAGTCTGTTTTTAATGACTAGGCAGGTGAAGATAGAAGCTTTGTGATTGAGAGAACATTTCTAGAGAAGATAGAACCAAGGGACATTCATCTCACCTCCCTGCGAAGCTTTATAGCATGACTTATTAGTAAAATTACCTTATGCATCTGGGACTTAGTGGCAGAATCTTACCTGTTGATATCATTAATCTGAGGAAGCAAGTGCTCTAGTAAAATGAATCCTCTGAAGTTGGCAATCCATTACGCTTAATGCATTAAGGAAGAAGCTTTAGAATAAATAGGTATCCTATTCAGAACCTCAGGTAGTTCAGTTATTTGGATGGGAGGGTTATGAACAGTGCAATTATCAAACCATACCCAAATATTGTCTCAATTGCCTAGCATATGTTTAATCAATGGAAATACCACAGATCTTAAGTTCAATATTTGCAAGAAGAACCAAGAGTACCCCCGTGAGCTTGAGAGTTGCCAAAAGGTTGCATTGTTGAGATATGTTTCATGTAGCCATTTCACCCATATAGTCTGTTTATCAACAAATAACCTCAAGATCCTTTTGTACCGAAGCAGTTTTTGCATAAAAGGGGGTAATCCCAATACCCCTTTGCCTTTCAGGGATGGTCACTTCACTCCATTTGGCTTTAGCTTTCTTGGATTTTTCAAAATTTTCAGTCCATAAGAAAGCTTTCATGATTCCATCTATCTCCTTAATGACTTTCTTGGGTAGGATGACATGTGATACCCAATGAACATAGAGGTTTCCCAGTATAGAAATAATTAGAGTAACCCTTGCAGTAAGTGATAAGAATCTATTTTGCCAGGCATTTATTCAAGCTTTGAATCATTCAATGAGAGAAATACAATCAGAGTTTGAATTGTTCAATGAGAGAAATACAATCAGAGTATTTAGGCTTTGCATAAGAAATAAGAACTCCCAGGTACTTCATAATAAGAACATGAAGTTAAAGAACTGTGATCCTAGAGAGTTCTGTCGTGTCCCTCACATGTTTAGAGTGGTATGAGCTACTTTCATGAACGTTTATGACCAGAGCAGACCATTTAGAAAACCTCATTAGAAGTTCCTTAATTAACTGTACTGAGTGAATGTTTGAACTTGAGAGTAGAATCAAGTCATCAGTAAACATTAAATGAGTGGGTTTGGAAGCATTAGATTTACTGTAGTATTGAAGCCTTTCATTGATGCTTATATCCTTATTAAGAAGTCGAGAAAAGCCCTCCATAAAAAGAGAGAATAAATAAGGTGAGAGAGGATCTCCTTGTTTGATGCCTCTAACATAAGAAAGTGGTTTAGTAAGTATCCCATTCACTATCATGTTGTTTTAAGCAATTTATAAACACATCATAATCCAAGTATTGAACTTATTTGGAAATTCAAGAGCCTTCAAATAGAATTGTATGAACTTTCAATTAATAGTATCAAAATCTTTATAGAAATCAACCTTCATGCAGTAACTTTTAATATTCCTTCTAGATTGCTAATCTTTCAAAAGCTCTTATATAAGTAATATGTTATCCACAATAGATCTGCCTTGTATGAAGGCACTTTAATTAGAATTGATCACTAAAGATAAAGCAGCCTTTAATATGTTAGCTAGAAGTTTAGTAATAACCTTGTAGATCGTGTTGCAAAAGAGATAGTTCTATAATCCGAAAAAGTATTAGGATTCAACTTTTTAGGAAGTAGACATATATATGTGTGATCGATCTCTTTGAACATATGACATGTAACCCCCTAGAAGGATATTCAGATGTTACTTAAGATAGGACTTAAACATATCAAAACAATATAAAGCATTGCCAGAAATTCAAACAATCAATCATTACTTTTCTATAGATATTTGTCTTTAAACGGAACTTAACCAGCATGCTGAATTTAACTAAATGTATGCTTCAATTACAACACCATCCTGAATTAAAGTTATTACATTACAAACCCTTAAACAAAATAGTACATATCTTAAGTTCAAATACACTCCGTATTACAATATTTACAAACTTTTAACAAAATACATCATGTCTTATATTATTACATACAACTTAAACATACATTCCCAAAGCAAAACACATTCTTCGTTAGCCACTATGATTGTTATTGTCCCAGTCTTCAAACCCTCCTATCTGACCCTACACAAGGCAAAACCATTGTGATAAGCATAAAGCTTAGTTGGGAATAAACTAAACATGATATAAGCAAATAATTGTTTCAAACAGTCATCCAAACATTCATATATTCAAGATCACATAAGATTATAAGTAGTGTTTACTTATCCATTTTCAAACTGAACCAAAATATCATGATTATTAGAATAAAATATAACATATTAAAATAAGTTACACATTAGTTTCAGAGCAAAACTCATAATTTCAAAGTTGAATATTATAAGATCATAACAAAATTTGTCTGTAACAAAATAGAATTTGTTTACTTTAGAACAGAGCTAAGATGTTTTAGATCAAAGCTTATTTATATGAAAACTAAGCATATAACAGTATACAAAACAAGTTTGTCTGTTAATCCTTTATACAGAAGTCGATAACGAGACTAATACAGGAGATACCGTGATCAGTATCACAGAATAGGAGAGAATTATGTCTCAATAATAGGAGACATCGAAGTGTCAGTAACAAGAGACGCTGAAGTGTCAGAGGAGCAGCTACAGACCCTTCTAGGCATGCCTATTTACCCATGACTAGGACTTAGTAGTTTTAAAACAAAACAGGTTCATTTCAGAATTGTTGTGTAAGGAACATATTGCAACACATACCACTTTATTCCATTTTGTTCAACTTGATATATTCATTGATTTCCAAACAAACTAACATGTCATAAAATTACAAGTATGTGCAACAATGCATCAATAGAGGTATTGAGTCACCATAAATTATGTATATTCACATAAATAAAAAGCACTTCCAACACAATCCTAAATATCAAACTCCTAAGACACTTGATGGTTTGGAAATTAACATCCATATCCAGTTCATAATAAATAAGCCTTTGGATCTCATTATTCATGAACACACCAAGCCAGTCAATATTGTATTCATTATTATTAAACCGTACATTCGTTATATTATCATCCCAATTAATAATGCATAATTAAATTAAGTGTTACTCAATTAAATTGGATACCAATTTAAGTTTATACTACAACTTAAACAAGTCCATCTAAGTCCTATTATACCAAATAAATTAACTTAACCTTATATAGGTCATAAATTTACACAAAATCCCCCTTTTTTAACCTTCCTAATCATTTCCCACAATTATGGAATAAGTGACTCGAAACCTCCAAACAATTGTTTTCACAGGACAGGTTTTTGGATCAATTTTGTATGTCCGTTCTTGTAACATCCCATCACCGATGGGAAGGGTATATTGGTGAATTGGGATGGGCTAGTAGGTTAGATTGCATTATTGATATGAGCATTCTTTTGGCCTCTAATTTTAGAGGAATGAGACATTTTGCACATGCACATATATGTACATGCATTCATGACAT
>JAOSBK010000009.1:10393053-10411907 GCA_027568895.1 Erythroxylum shatona | reverse complement strand
TTCTTATTTTCAAGACTCTAAGAACTACATACCAATCATGATAGTCATTATCCTACTATATGCAGGGATGCTACCATGCATCCTGATCCTCTTTGGTTTCCTACTATGCCTCCTTCTCTGCATTGATGAATAATGATGTTGCTACGAAGCACTTATATGACACCGATTCATGAGAAGTTAAAGAGTATGCCAATAATAAGCTAAGCTATTTATTGATGACATGTGTGTGACTATTTTGATCACAACCAACTCATTGAATTTGTAACCATACGCTTATTTAGCAAGATTTGACCTAGATAAGAATAAGAAATAGAAAATTTAGAAAACAAGAGGATTTGATGATTTCCATTGTTCAACAAAAGGAGATTGTTGATAATTTTCATGGGATTGAGGTTACCTGGGAGTCTCTTAATGAAAATGATAATCAAAGTGGTGGAAAATAGAGATGTTATACTAATGATGAGGATAGATACTTCAAGTTTTTAGTTATTTTCTTTGTTCAACAAAAGGTAAATATCATAAAATAGAGAAAATTTTGCCGAAATTTTTATAAATTATAGTTCACTTATAACATTTTATTCTAATGCAGGAAAAGTATATGGGCACGAAGCCTACACTTCGTCAACTCTTTTTGCATACTCACACTAAGAAGCATGACGGTGTGACCTTCATCAATACCTGATGTAGAGAACCAAATGTATGTTAAGTTTATGTTTTAATATTAATGCTTAATAATATAAACATTGCCTTATTATATGATCAAATACAAGAAACCATTCAACGACATTCTCAACAATCTGAAGATGATGATGAGACTCAAACCTATCTTCATGCCGTGGGTAGCAGAGATCGTCGTAGAAGGATATTCGGCTTAGTGCGAACATATGTTATTCGCAATCTTCCACATCCAGTACAACAATATCTAGTAGGCGATCGACACCCAATGAAGTTTATGAGTTTTGAAGTACAATGCAGACATTAGCAACTCAGTTGCAATAATCAATGAAGTATATAGCTCAGTTCCGTAATAAGGTGGATGAGTTGAAGGAAAGACATAACACCTGATTGCAACAATCAGAGCATCCATGGTCACTAAATGAATAACATACTTGTAGTCACTTTGTATGAATTACAAATACTTATTATGTACAAAGTAATACTTTTATTATCAATTAAGATAATTTTTACTTTATATCGTCAATCAACTTTCTATTTTAGCAAATTAAAGGTTGAAACAAATCAAAATATTATCAATAAATAAATCATAACTGTTTAAATTATGCGTCAACCATAGCATCATTAAATAAAATTTAATGCAAGGAAATTTAAAAAGTAGCTGTTAGGCTATTTTTTAAATTTCCTAACAGAAAAACAAAGTTCGTCAGTAAAATTTATTCGAGTTACCTGCGGATAACTAATAACCGTCTGTAATGACAATATTAACTTACCGACAAAATAACCAATTCCGTCGGTAAGTTTGTCAGACATATCTTATCCATTGGTAACTTTTATGTCGATAAGACGGTTATATAAAATTTTCGTCGGTAAATTTACGACAGACATCCTGTGATTCGTCGCAAATTATTATCTATAACCGTTTATCCGACACCTTGGTTTGTCAGTAAATTCTGTCGTTAACTACTTTCCGACAAATTGTGTAGATGTTCCGTCAGTAATTTCTGTCGCTAAGCTTAATTTTTTTTGTAGTGAATGGTACTTCTAAGGGGATTTGAACCTCAAATTTTACATAGTATCTGCTGTTACAGAATGGGGCCTGTAGACGAGGTAAGTTCACTAATATGATGCACAAAAATTGTGCAGCATACATATGGTTGTTTTTTTGCAATATATTTTACATCATAAATGTGTTATGACAATTAAAACTTCTTTTGTGTTTCTTTATCGTCCTTTCTTATCACGTTTCTTTTAAGTATTTATGACAATCTATAAATTTTATTATTAAAATAACTAGTTAGATGATTTAAAACTAAAATCAACGTAGTATATATATAATGTCTCGTATCTTTTTTTATTTTATACTCTGTAACATGAGGACTTGTTTCGTTTCCAAGATTCCATGTGCGTTATTGTACTGCACCACCTTTTGCATTTCCTATTACTAAATTTTGTTTTTGGTCATATTTACTTGGTATTTGGGTTTCATTAAATGTTAAAGACTGAAGTCTAAGTAACCTTCAACATGAGCAGGTTTCAAAGGCTTGCCCGCATGCTCATCCGCCGCGGTTTGGAAACAAACTGTGTTGTAATAAGTAGGGATGAAAATCGGCGAGGTGTCGTTCCGGCCTGGTTTGATGTGTTTTTTTGGTTTTTCAACTTAAATCCAGTCCAAAATTTTATATACTAGAAAATTAATATTTTAGTCATGATATCGTTTTACTAAATCGATTCGAATCCATTCGAACTGTTTGAATCGATTAAATCGATCTTTTAATTTTTGATCGATCACAATTTTTATCAATTTAAATAAAATTCGTTAATTTAAAATTGACGAAGATCTGTTTTATCAATCTTATAATATTTATAATCATATACAATAAGTTAATTTAGAATGTGCTATTTAATTATAAGCAATAAATTTTAATTATGAAAATTTTCTTGTTTATAATTAATTATTTTTTAAAATTTTGATTTTAATTAAAAAATGTAGAATGTATACATGCTACCCAATCTACTAAACTCAATTTATTAAGATAACAAAATTTTTATCTTCCGATTTCTATGTTTTTAATATAGTTTTTTTTCACTATATCTTATAAAATTTTAATTTTATCATCAGGAATAATGTAAAGGTTTATATGAATTACCAACTTATGTGATATATGAATTGGAACTACGTCAAACTTTCACATGCCCTTGTTTCAAATGAACTCTCCAGCTTTTTTAACCAATAAAAATCCACTTATCTCTTACTCGTGAATTTTTCATTTTACTTGTTCCTCTGTGTTCTTCAATAATGACCCCATTTATTCTATTATGAAATTTTCTCTTCTTCATTTAAGTTCTTTAATAATTACCAATTAGTGAAAAATCAATGTGTGATGAGAAATATTATTTGCATATCGTTATCTTTCAAACATATATGCATCATTGTCAAAATACTTACTAGAATTTGGTTGTATTACATACGTTAACCTATAGGACTTCTTGAAGAAACTTGTTTCCTTACAGAATTATCTCCTTTGTATATTTGGGTCTTTTATGATATTAATATTAACCTAATCAATTGATCATTATCTGTTATTTATAGATAATGATAATAATTGTATTTTAACAACAACGGTAACAACAATCTCAGAATATAAGATTCCCGTTTTGTAAAGGTTAGAAAGGGGACATCAATTGTATGCAACATCCTCTTTGTATTTTACAAAGGGACTGTTTCCGTTATTCGAACTTGTGGCCTTTTGATTTTTTATTATCATGAAAGGTTACACCTGTTAAACTGATCAGGTGTGTACTTTTTTATTGTCATCTCCTACTTATACGTGATGACTTTAAGTAATAAGAATTATGCATATGCTCATACTTGTCCAATAACCTATGTGAATAACATACGACCAGAGCTAATTGTCATATATCTATTAAGAATATATGACGTCTTCATTAATAAATCAATCCTTGAGTAGATTTTGTATGTTATACCTAGGTCATATCTCGCATTTCAATATCCTTTAATCTTATTTATTTTATTGTGTCATAAATGTATTCAATTCTCTTACTCAGGATTGATGCCACTTTTGAATACCAAATTTTCTTATGCCAGTTAACAATCAAAAAATAACCTTCATCCACTCATGTTGATCAAGTTTTATATATAATAAAACTCTCAATACCTACGAGTATACGAATCTTATCTTGTAGTAAAAGAGGTATTCCCAATGGATTTAACAAGTTGAACCTGACTTTGTCTAAGGCATTTAGAAATTGATTTGAATAAAAATAAACAATAGAAATTAAAACGAAATAATACATGAAATAAATATCCAAATAAATGGTGAGCTGCAACTAAAATTAGGGTTTTGATCAAGATGAAATACTTAGGAGTTATTCTTTCTTTATTTCGTTTCCTTTAATCTTGTTGATTCAATTTATATGTTTGATCTCAGATTTCCTACGGTTTTGATTACCTCCTCTCAAGATCTAATCAATTACCCCTAATTGAATTCGAAATTCATAGATTTGCAATATCGCGATTCACAAAGTTATTCCTAACTTATTCTAATATATCTGAAGCTATCTATTGGATGATTAATTTTCACAAACATGATCTCTCTTCGATTGATCGTTAATTTGATAATTGTGAGTTTATTAAATTGTCAACTCTTATTGTACAACCTAACAATGATTACTTTGACTCACTCTGGATTTTTGTGAAGTTTATGCATGAACAATTATCACAAGCATAAAAAAATATATTGAATTCAACAATAATTAAAAGTCGCAAAATAATTCCAGAATAATTCTTAATATGAATTTAGAAATCCATGTACATGTATAATATCATAGAATTTAGATTACACATCAAAGATAATAAAATAAATAAAGGAAAAGAAGACAAATTTTGTTGAGGCCTTGATCTAGAATGTTGGAATTTTCTGATGTTCTTCTTGATCTCCCACTTTTGATTCACTTTGATTTGTGACCATTGCTCTTTTTTCTTGTATTTCACATTTTTATTTAAGGCTTTACGGTTTTGGGGTTATGTCTAGGGTTTTCCCATTTTGTTTGATTCCAAAAATATCCCAGAACCGTAAAACAAATGAAAAAATTCACATATGGAAATCTCCTATCACAATCTTGCATGCTTGTCACGATCGTGCTCCTTATGCATGATCATTACACTCTTCATGTCACTTCTATCTTTCTTGTCCTTTAATTTCCTGACTTCTATCAATCATAAACACATCAAACACCTCATGAAACATAAAATTAAGGTTAAATTAAAGCTCTAAATCACATAAACACTTAGAACATAAAAAACACTCATAATAGCACAATTCTAAGCCTATATATATTCGATAATCATCTAATAAACAATTAAAACCACACTAAAAAACCTAGGAAAATATAGTATAAACTATACTTATCGACATACCCACAGTTAAATGTTTGCTTGTCCTTAAGAAAAGACAAAAACATAAACACAAATAAACATAAAAAATAAGCACGCATGCATGCAACAAGCAATAATGATACAATGACATCGAATCTTATGGAATCAATTTAACCATAAACATCAATCATTAAAAATGTGCCAACATACTAACATATTCCTTTTATGTTTACATACTTTTAATTGAATATACATATTAACCAAAATATTAACACCATATTCATACACCTATATCACTTGTAAGCATAGATTTATAATTAATGATTAATCGAAAAGGCAACTATCACTAAGGCATTTTTCTTTAGCATTAACCTAGTCTTTTAATGTGAAGGGAAACATTTTGTTGTGAATATGCACTGGTTACTCAACTAGGCCAAGTTTTTATTTAGCTTGGTTGAAATGTCATTGTATCCTTTTAACGTGAAGACAAATATTTTATTTTGAATGCCCCCTGTTATTCATCTATATCACATTCTTAATTGGCTAATAACTCTATTCTTAATCCAAGTTTTTTCAAAAAGGACCTGTAGAATAGTTATTTATTTAACATAATTTTTATTACTTTCTTAGCCTACCTCATTTCTTTTTAGTCAATCATTCTCATGAATGGTTACTGATAATGTTAACCAATTCAATTAAGTGAAGAATAAGTGTCATATCCTAATTAACATGTATGTTAGATAACATGTCATGTTAATGCATACCCTCCACACTTAGACAACAAATTGTCCTCAATGTAAGAAATCAAATAGCACACATTAATAATTAAAAACAAATAATAAGAAAGAAAGGTTTAGAGAAAAAATTACTTATGAAGATTGAGGCGGTGATGGTATGGGTGAAGGAATTTGACCACCTTGAGCAGAAAAGGACTTTAGAATCTTCTTTGTGTCTCATCACTACTTTTTTTATTCTCATGCCATCTTCTCATGTATGCCTCCATGGTGTTCATATGCTTCGCCATAAGCTTGTTGTTTTCAAATACAAAATTGAAGACCTTCTTCTCATACCATCTTCTTATGTATGCCTCCATGGTGTTCATATGCTTTGCCATAAGCTTGTTGTTTTCAAATACAAAATTGAAGACCTTCTTCTAGCCTTCCTCTACATCTTCCTCCGTTTCTTCACTTGATGAGACTTGGTGCTGCGTTGGTACAGAAGTAGAGCTAGCTTGTCATGTCTTATATTTCACACAAGTTTTGGAACTAATATCTCGAAGTTCCATGTCATATACCATCAAGATCTCAGCTCCCCTTAGATAAGTGTGATTAAGAAACTCAAGAAAAACAATAGATAGTCCCTCAACAGATACATCACAGTAAATAGCAAATGCAGTAATAAGATATCCTATGATAAGATAACTATATTTCTTTTTAAGAGTAACAACTATTATATTAAAAATATGGGTAGAAGTACAAACTTTGATGTTATTATCCATAAACCAAAGTATAAATAAGTCTCCAATAAAACATTTTTTATTTTTCAGATTTATCAAACACACTATGACACTTAAATTTATGTTGTAACAAATGGTTAGGACTAATAATGAAACTATTATGGGCATTTCAAGCAACCAAGTTATCCAACCCTGTTAATTGCTTCCAATATCTTCTAGCATGAAAATCAACGTGTTTTTTTAATTATGTTCAACTTAGGAAATCCAACAATTTCTTTCATAATATCATAATTCAAATTATATGGGTGGCCCCTCAATCGAAACCAAAAATTATCTAAATCTCATTACTCAAATTTTGTAGTAGTATAAAGTTCGAAGGTTATTTCCTTAAACCCAATATAATTAAAATTAAAAAAATTTCCAATCGAACTTTCGCACTTAAAGTCTTACTCTTGTCTTTCAACTCCAAATTTTCTAAGATTTCAAAATCAAAGCATCTAGGTGTAGTCACAATTCTAAAGTGAAGAGTTTAGAATTGAATACCTTCATCTTTTGAATACATAAAAAAAAGGTGCTCTAAAATCTACAGCCGTATCATGCACACCCTCCCCCAAATGTAGTGCTTTCGACTCACTTTAATTTATTTGCTTCCAAATTGTACCTAAAATCATATATGAATTAAAGTGAATATCTTAAGCATTTTTGTATCATTAATCACTAAGTGAAAATGATTAAATGTATCAACAATTAAATACATATCAATTTCTCCCACACTTAGCTTTTGTCCATCCTTGAGCAAAGCATCCAAATTAAGCTCAAAGACCCAAAAATTTAATCAATTCCCATTTTCCCCAAACGATATAATCAAAACTAAAGATGAATGACTTGTAAAGATCATAGCAAGAATTCAACATTAAATACTTCTACTCATGATCAATAAACAAGCATCATCTTCAAAAATCGAGCAATATAATGGTAGACTCGAAAAATGTGTTGAAGCAAAATAGATTTATAGGTATACTCAACACCATTAATGATCATGACAATCTATAACTTTACATATCATTTCATTTCTCCACCACTAAAATTCATATACAAAATCATGGATCAAAGGACTTCTCAAGGTTGTACTGTGGGCTAGGGTAAGGTAAGATATATTTGGTTAAGTAGCATAAGAGTCATCAAAACTGGTGAAATAAATGCAACACTCAACTATACCATCAAGTGCAAAAACCCAGCATTCACTCATAATTGTGTACATCAACTATGATGAATGCAAAAACAAGTTTCACAACTTAAGTTTGAGCTCTCACACACAAACCATATTAAGCACGACCAAATCGAAGGGATCACTCATATAATTTATGCCAACAATACGTTGAAACTACAATAAGTGAATCTTACATGACAACATCTACCTCATATACAATATACTCAAATAACCCATTCATCACAACTTTAGAAAGATGCATTAATTATAAAAAGCTTTTCAACATATATGCAATCCTCCTTGATAAATTTATTTAAACAATTTTTCTTTTTCTTTTTCTTTTTCTTTTTCTTTCTTTCTTTCCTTTTCATTTTCTTTTCTTTTCTTTTCTTGTGCTTTTCTCATTTCTTTCTTTCTTTTCCTCTCTTTTTTTAATTAAAAGAAACTACATTAACTTGGGAATTTTAATGATAAGATATAATAAAACATCTCAACTTTAACCAACCCACACATATGTACACCCCCACACTTAGAATTTTGTATATCTATAAACTCAACAATCACAAATGTTCCACTAGCTTTATAGATTGGGTAAGACATTTGGTTAAGTATAAAGTATGTAATATGGTTGATACAAAAAGAAAGGTTAATAAGTCTCAAAGGGGCTTATAAAAAAAAAGAAATCATATAATGGGTAGGTTATTTGGCTAATATAGCTTATGAAACAAAGAATGCCTAATCATTTCCATGTTAATGCATGTGATAAAAATGTGGTCTCGAATAGAAATTCAACACAAAATCAGGATGTTTATGTCATGAAAGTCACACATTATCAAAAGACAAAGAGACTGATATGAATGTGTTAGTCAAATAAAGCTTAAAAGCTCACCGGCTTCGTCTACCACTAATCATTACTTTTTGAAAAGATAATGCACATTAACCAATCACAAGAGTAAATGTACATGCTGAAGTTGCTCTGAAATTCTCTAGTTAATTAACACTCTAATCATGACTATATAATCCCATAATCAATAGAAAAGAGAAAATGTTTGTTTTGTTGTTTTATTCTCTCTCATTTTGATTGAGATCTTAAAATAAGCAAGAAACAGACCAACAAAGAATAGACATACATATAAAAAGAAATGCGAAAATGTAAAGAAAAGTAATTACTTGTAACACCCGCATACCCCATGGGAGGATTTGCAGATGACACATAAAACAAAACTAAAATATACCAAACATTTCGAAGCACTTCCAAAAGCTCAAGCAAACATACATTACATATCATAGGATGTTATTTTATAAATAGAACATATCATACATATTGTGTTTATTATAATACGTGCCATAAATTCAAAAGTCAACCCTTATTGAGGTTATTACAAACCATTTACATCAAAATACAATATGTCTCGCAACATTTAATACAACTAAAAAACTCAAACAAAACAACTTCCAAATATTTCACATCCTTCATTGTCCACTTTTGTTGTCCTAGCCTTAAATCTTCTTATCAGAACCTACACAGAGGCAAAACCACCGTACTAAGCATATAGCTTAGTGGGGAATAATTAAATTAGATATAATCTGGCAATTGTTTCAAGCATTCATCTAGCATTCACATGCACTGAATCATGCCAAATCACATACAACCTTTAATTGTTCAAATTAAAGAATAATCCAACATTATTTGCATCAGAACAGAATATAATATATTAGAACAGGATGTACTTGCTTTAGAACAAAACTTACAAGTATCCAAATAGAATACCATAATATCAAAACATAACTTTAAAGTATTAGAACATAACTTGATTATATCAGAACATAATTTAGTTGTATTAGAATTGAACTTAGCTTATATCATAATTGAATATTTATCAAAACACAAAACAAGTTAGCCTGCTAATCCTTTTTACAAAAGTGGGTAACGGGACCAAAATAGAAGATACCATTATTGGTATATGAAATAGAAGAGATTTATGTCTCTAAATTAGGGAACACCGTAGTGTTGATAATCAGGGGACACTGTAGTGTTAATAATCAGGGGACACCTTAGAGTCAAGTTACCGAAGTAGTTGTAGACCTTTTTAGGCATGCCTATTTATCCACGACTAGAACTTGGCAGTTTTAAAAATAAAACATTTTGAATTTCAAAATCACATATAAGTGATATAGTGCATAATATATGTCTTTATCGCATTTTTCTCAAATTGAACGTATGCATTCATATTTGATAAAACTTAACATAACTTATAAGCATAAAAATTTGAAGCAATGTATCATTAAATGCATTTTGCATTTACAAATTACATATAATCATATAAATTTCCAATTCATAAACAATCATATTCCATTCACATCACATAAACCCTTTAAAAACACACTTGTATTCATAAGGACACATTCATCTTTGAACAAACCATACATTTCATCATTAGACACATTATTTGTTACTCACACATTCCTTAAGTAATTACATCAATTAACAATCCATATCTAAATTAACTATTACTCAATTAATCTAACATCATTTAAGTTCATTTCAACCTCAAATAAGTCCAATTAAACCATTATTAAATACCTTAACCTTATATAGTCTGGCAATTTTCTAAAACCAACATTTTTTCCTTCCTAAGTACTTCCCATGACTGTGGGAATAAGTCTTATAAATTCCACTCCACCTACAACCTTCACTTTTGTTTCCAAAACTTGACGTCTTCACTTCCATTCAATGCATCTTCAACATAGTCCCTTAATTACACTTCAATTCCACCTTATTCATGCTTCAATACCTCATCAAATTCATGTTCAATTCTAAGTCAAAAATCATCCATTAAGCAAATCACAATCCGTACTTTCCTGCATTAAAATCCAATACAAATGCTATCAAACAATCTTATTCCATACCTCAATTCATTATCAACTCAATACATATTCTAACTAATTCAAGCATCACATGATTCATATCACAATATGCTATCAAGTTTAGAATTCCCTAACCTTTTTAACTTCAAAGTCCTACTTTAAAGAACAATCAAAACTAGCCCTTCATACAACCAACACACATCCAAGATCAAGGTGCAAATCTTAGCACCAAGAAGACAACATAGAAGATAACATAATCTACTTCTTTGATGCAATATTTGGCTAAGAATTTGGAGTGGTAATGCATAAATTTGCAGCAAAATTTTAGAGCTAAAGGAGAGGGATAGTTTCGGTGGTGATTGAGTAAAGAGAAGTACGAGTTACAAAAGAAATCAGCTAATGCATAAGGCTATGCCATGTGTAAGATGAGTGTCCTTACTCTAGGGACACTTATCATACAAAGACACACACCACATTTCCTTCAATGGAATAACCCACTTGTCATACATAGAAATGAGTCACTTATCCTCCATTTAAGGTACCAAATGTCACACTTCTATTATGCCCTATATCACTTAATCAATGCTGCCAAATTTCATTCAATTATACTTTTATGTGTCCCTTATTTACTTATGCCAAATGTCATTAAATGAATAGGCTTAGTCATCCAAATTTCCATATGACAAATTGTCCTGTCACTTGATAATTGTCCTAGTCCAATTGTATATTTCATTCATCAATTCTCTAATGGTAACAATTAATTTCAAGTTACTAATTATGGTTTGATAGACTACAGATTGAAGACATATATAATTCATAATCATATGACAATTTCAACACCTATCACATTTACTTTCAAGAATATGTAAGATTTTAATTAGGGTATAATTTAGGGCCTTACATTACTTCCCTTAGGTTGCCTCCCAAAAAGTGCCTTTGTTTAAGGTCACTGGCTCGACTCCTTCTTCTCCTTACATGACAAAGTTTTCATCTTCAGGTATTACAGTTAGTGCCACTTCCATGCGAGGTTATTCCAGATAGGGCCTTAGTTAATCATCATTCCCATTTAGTGTCCTCCCTATCCCTAGACTTTCGATCTTTACTGAGCCTATGCTTTGAAAGATCTTGAATGTCTCTTCATCTTTTTTTTTCTTGTTTAATTCCTCTAACCTACTAGGTAAAAGTAAAGAGTCATTTTTAACAACAAAATGGAACTGAATATTTACCTCTAAGTTAAAAGATATAGTTGTTTTGCCTCAGGCTCCTTCTCAATTTCTTCTTAACATGCAATTCCTTGAGTACTATTCTCAAAATTCTCAAACTCCTTATCATTTTGTAAAGTTTCTGCACAAACATCCATTGGGTACACCTTAGGTTGATACGGCTGTTCCTTTTCGCTTTACGGCTCCAGATGATTGATATCTCCCTATCTAGGTAATGCATCTTGCTAGAATTTCAGAGCATCCTATTGAATTTGCTGTACACCTTACTGAAATAGCTATTGCATACTCTGTTGGAACAGTTGCATATCCTATTGAATTTAAAGATTTTTAGCAGCCATAATAGTAAGCATTTTGTCTAGAGATGTATTTGAGTCATGTTGGCTCTCTAAATCTTGGTTGCTAGACTATGTACTTTTTGGAAATTACCCTCCATCTTATTGCAATTGTAGAGTATTCTGCTGTAGTTGCAAAGTATTAGCATTCAAAATAATAATCAACTCTTCCAAAGATGTACCAGAGTCATGATAGGAAGCTTTTGATCTGTATGAGAATTCAATTGTAAGGCCCCACAAATTATACCCTATTTAGAATGTTACATGTCCATGAAAGTACATATATGATAGGTGTTAAAAATTGTGATATGATTGAGAATTGCATATGACTTGGATTTTGTTTGATGGATCATACTTAGTAAATTGGAATTAATTAACACCATTAAAGAATTGAGGTATTAAAATGTACACCTGGACTAGGAAAATAATGAAATGGCAAGACAAGTTGATACATGAAAATTGGAATGACTAAGCCTATAAGTTAGTGACATTTGTATAGCAAATGCATTCACATTTGGCAACATTGGTTGAGTGATAAGTGGCCTAACTGAATTGTGATATTTGGCAGCCACATATGAAGACATGTAGATGGATTCATTAAAAGACAAGTAGCACACTTTCATTTGTGACATGTGCCCTTTCAAAATGGGGACACCTTGCATTATAAGGTTTAGGCAAGTGCATATTCATTCCAGCTCATTTTGGTGTTTCTGGTACCTTCTCTCTATCCTTTGCTTCTCACCACCAAAACCTCTCACTCCCTCTCAACTTTTGGAATTTTACTTGATTTTGGATCATCCTCACTAGGTATCTTTTTAAGTTATTGTATTAAGAAGGAGGTCTTGTTGTTTTCTATGTTATTGGTTTGTTGGTGCTAAAATTTGCACCTTAGTTTAGGAGCTATGTTTGATTGCTTGGAAGACTAGTTAGCTTGCTTCTTTTGAGTAGGAATTTGAAGTTAAGAAGGTAATGGAATGCTATACTTGATTTCATGTTATAATATGAAATGTACGATGCTTGAATTGAATAGAATATGCATTAAGATAATGATAAATGAATGTTGGGAAAATGATCCTTGTATGATAACTTCTGGTTTAGTTTTGATGTATGGAAGATATTGGTTTGTAAGTTGCTTAATGAACGATTTTGAAATTGGTTTTGGAAATTAATTTGATGTAGAATTGAGGCATGAATAAGGTGGAATTGAAGTGGAATTAATGAACTGTGGTGAAGGGTTGTTGAAGATGTATAAAGGAGTTAAGTTTTGGAAGTAGTTTGAAGGTTGTGGGTGACTGGACCTTCGGCTCACTCATCCCATGATTGTGGGAATCATAAGACATATTGCCACTTCTGTGGAAAAGGGTTAGGAAGGTGAAAAACTTGGTTTTGTGCAATTGTTGACATATATAAGGTTGGGGCACTTAGCAATGGATTAATTAAACTTAATTGAGGTTGAAAATGAATCTAGATGATGTTAG
Source organism: Erythroxylum shatona (assembly GCA_027568895.1). Lineage (NCBI taxonomy): Eukaryota > Viridiplantae > Streptophyta > Magnoliopsida > Malpighiales > Erythroxylaceae > Erythroxylum > Erythroxylum shatona. The sequence goes on along the minus strand of JAOSBK010000009.1, from coordinate 10,398,266 downwards.
ATTAATTGAGTAGAAGTTAATCTAGTTATGGACTATTAATTGAGATAATAACTTAAAGAATGTGTGATTAATTAATAATGTGTTTAATGTTAAAACGTATGGTATGTTCAAGATGAATGTGTTCTTAGGAATACAAATGTGTTCCTTATGTGATGTGAGTTAGATATGGACGTTTCTGATTTAGGAATTTCTATGATGTTATGTAATATGTAATGATTTGATGTTTCATTGATATATTGATGCAAATCTTATGTTTAAAAGGCATATTGAGTTTGGTCAAAAGGGACTAAATATGTTCAATTAAGAAAAATGAAATAAAGACATATGTTATACACCATATTATTTGCTTGTGATTTTGAAATCTGAAATGGATTGTTTTAAAATTGTCCTAGTTGTGGGTAAATAGGCATGCCTAGAAGGGTCTGCAGCTACTCTTGTGACACTATGGTGTCTCTTGATATTAAGACTTCGGTGTCTCCTGATATTTGATACAATAGTGTCTTCTGATACTGAGACATAAGTCTCTCTTATAATGTGATACCAATCATGGTATCTTTTATTTTGGTCCCATTACCTACTTCTGTAAAAAGGATTAGCAAGCTGACCTAGTTGGTATTTTGATACATGTTTGATTATGTTATAAACAAGTTCTGATTTGAAATAAGATAAATTCGAATTTGATACAAGATGAATTATGATCTAATACAAGTTCTGATTTGTTTTGGCACAATTATGTTCTATTTTGAGAATTGTGTGTTCTGTTATAAAGCAGTGACATTCTGTTATGATATTTATATGTTTTTTTCGGTATTGATGAATCATAAACTGTTATGAGACACTTAATGTTTGGGTTGCTCTTAAATATGAATAACTAAAGACTGCTTATGATATGATTAGATTTTAAACATATGAATGTTAGACAACTATTAGAAAGAGTTGCCATTATGTATCCTATTTAGTTATTCCTCACTAAGCTTTATTCTTAGCACGGTGGTTTTGCCTCCATATAGGTTCTGATATAATGGTTTAAAGACTGGGAGAAAGACAACTATAGTGGCTAAGAAGATTGTGTTTTGTTTTGGAAATGTTCATCTTGTTTTTGAGTTATTTTTAATGTAATGAGACATAATGGAATTTGTATTTTGTATGTGTATGGTTTGTAATAGCTATAGCACAGATCAGAATTGGATTTACGGTATGTATTTTGAAAAGTTCAATATGTTTTATGTATATTATGTTTTGTTTGTAAAATAACTCCTAATGGATTGTAATGTTTGCTTGATTGAGTTTCTAGGAATGCATGTAAGGGACTGTTTGGTATGTTTGGATTATTTTGGTTTTGTTTTGTGTAGCATCTATATATCCTCCTACGAGGTAAATAGGTGTTACATCATTTGGTATTAGTGAATGGTTTAGGTGATTCTGCTTTAACCAGTTCTTATACGTGGATATAAGAGTTGTGTTTGACCTAATGCAGTTTGGCCTATGTTTTGGTTATATAATTAAATATAGAAAGATCTCACGAAGCTATTGACAAGGTTATTGAAAGTAATAATCTTGAACGATCTCGTCCATCTATATCTAGACCCTCTGGGGTGAATCGAGATGAAATATCACCACCTCCACCTCCAGCTCAGGGGAGGCTTTGGTTAAACTATCGTAATACACGATAAATTTGCTACACTATATGATAGGACCTAAGGCTCTGATTGATCAATTGCGGAAGTATAGAGCTAAAGAATTTACTAGAACATCTCTGGAGGAGTCTAAAATAGCTAAATTTTGGTTGGAGAAAGTGAAAAGGGTGCTAGATGAAATTAGTTGCCTACCAAATCAGATGGCGCACCGTGTTGTTTGTCTTCTTCAGGGAGCCACCTATAAGTGGTAGAAGTTAGGGATCCTCAATTATCGGATCTTCTGACTTGAGATTTCTTTTCCCAATAATTTAAAATCAAGTGTGTAATGAAAGCTTATAGAAAGGAGAAGTGGAAGTAGTTCCTGAACCTGAAGTAGAGAAACCTGTATGTTGCTGAGTACGACAGAGAGTTTAATCGACTCAGTAAGTATACACTTGAACCTATACTTACTAAGGAGTTCCGGTGTTATCAGTTTAAGGATGGCTTAAATGACTCGATCAAAGAACATCTGGCAGCATTCACTCTCTTATAGCAAGTGAGTTACCATCAACTGGTGCAAGCTACTTTTAAGATAGAGAAGCAAGAGATGGTGAAGAGGGAAAGAACTCAGTGTAGGGGCTTTGCCAGAGGAGGTCAGTCCTCAGGCAAGTAGAGTCATGAAGTTGTTTCCTCAGGGAAGGCAACGAAACTTTCCCTTATTGACTGCTTCTGGTAGGGGCTTCTCTGTGGGCTGAGGTTCTGGTGTTTCAGAGTGCCTCATTGCTTCATACATCATTAGGGTACTTGTTGGAGGGATATGGGTGCATTTTTTTGATGTAGTAGCACTGAACATCTGATAGCCAGTTGCCTTATAAGATAGTCTCATAAATCATAAGCTAGTATGAAGGCCTCTTATGAACCTGCTGCGAACAGAGGACGAGGTAGAGGTTATGAAGGATCTAGTCAGATCAAACCTAATCTGAGTACTCATTCATAAACTATTGATCGACCTGCTATATCTTCTGCTCCAACTTGAGCTTATGCTTTGAAAGCTCGTGAGGATCAGGACGCACTTAAAGTCATTGCTGATACTGTTTCTCTTTTTAATTCTGAAATGTATGCTTTGATTGATCTTGAATCCACTCATTCTTATATCTATATTGAAGAAATTTATGATAAAAAGATGCCTATAGATAAGTTAGACTATGACATTCATGTGACTAGTCCTTTGGGTAGTAGTGTGTTGGTTAATCAAGTGTATAGAAACTGACCTATTATGATCCAAGGAAATTAGTATGTTGCAGATCTAATTGAATTCCTTTTCATAAATTTGATTTGACTTTGTCTATGGATTGGTTGTCCAAGCATCAAGCGATGGTTGATTGTAGTGTTAAGAAAGTTATGCTTAGGAGACCTGATCAAACTAAAATGATATTATATGGCATTCACACTAGTTATCTAGCTAGTGTGGTATCTGCTGCAAGCTCTGAAGTTCCTTAGGAAGGGATGCAAAACTTATGTAGCTTTTGTCATTGATTCTAAGAAAGAGAGTGTTAAACTTCAAGATATTCCAGTGTTGAGTGAATTTTCATATATGTTTCCTAAAGAGCTACTTAGACTCCCTCTTGAACGGGAAGTGGAGTTGTCTATCGATGTTATGGTTAGCACTGCTCCTATACCCAGAGCATCGTACAAGATGTCTCGTACTGAATTGAAAGAGTTAAAAGTGTAGTTACAAGAGCTTTTAGATAAGGGGTCCATTTGACCCATGTCTCACCTTGGGGAGCACCTGTTCTATTTGTCAAGAAGAAAGATGGTACTCTTCGGATGTGTATTGATTATAGGAAATTGAACAGAGTCACAGTGAAGAATAAGTATCCATTACCAAGGATAGAAGATCTGTTTGATCAATTTAAAAGTGCAGGAGTATCTTCCAAGATAGATTTGTGATCAAGATACTATCAACTTTGGGTAATGGATGTGAATGTTTTGAAGATTGCATTCAAAGCCCGTTATGGACCTTATGAATTCTTGGTAATGCCATTTGGGTTAACTAATGCTCTGATCGGGTGGTTAGTCTTTGGGTTATTCCCTTGGAAACTGAATCAAAAAATTTAATTCCAAGGATTGCAATATAGGATGCAACCTCGGATCGTCTCACTTAATCAGAACCTAGCGCAATGGATCTAAGCTAGCCTAATTGTCATGAAATGCAAACTAAATTAGTTAGGAGGGGGTTTTGGATTTTTTTGATAAAACTAATGAAATTGAACTAAATGAAACAAAAGTATAAAAAGGTATTTTTGGATTTTTGGGAAAGGAAATTGAAAATTCAAATGACGATCAAATATGATAAAATCCTTTTGAAACGAGCTTTGGCTATCATAGTTCAAAATTTATCTTTGATAGGAGTAGAAATCACTAAGTTTCAAATGGGTAAATCTTAAAAAACTCTTTAAGTCCAAGATCTTAATCAATGAACTCCATTTCTTAAGACCTTGTTGAATGCCTTTAGTGTGTGTAGTGGGTAAGTCAATGTAACAAGTCATTTTGGGATCTAGAATCAACTCAATATCCAACACAACTAGGCAGATAAAAGAGAATCAACAAGTTCACAAATAGACATATATGAGACTTCATATATTTAAGCTCCAAGTTCTACGTCAACAAATCCAAACCACACATTGAATATCCAACACTTGATTAAACTCTAATCAAGAATGTTCAACTACAAATTACAAATCCTAAACCTAGGAAATCATAAATCACAGTTAAACATGGTTTAAGCTACTCCCCTTTGAAGCCCATTGAACTCTAGCCATCGCTACATCTTCAAGAGGAAGGAAAATGCCTAGCCACATATTGCAACCGGAAACCTCAAAACTAGGAATGAATCTAAGCTACCAATGATGGAAGTCGGCGGTAAAAATGCTGGGAAAATGAGATGGAGAGAGAGATGATAGAGAATGATGCAAAATGATGGATAAATGAGGGAGATATGAAAGAACGATGGAGTCATCCCTCCGTCTCTCTCTCCCCTAGGCTAATAGAATATTGATGTATATATATGTCGGCTCTCTCCAACTTATCCAAAAATAGGTTTCCTTTCAAAATGGATCGTCGGGTCGGGTTTGCATAGTAGGAAAAACTTCCAAAAATAGTTCGGGTCTTCGAAGGTTTGCCACAACGACAGGATGAGTTCGCTGCGGCAAACTTTTCTCAAAAGTTTTGCTTGAAGTGTTGGTTCTTTCTCTGCGGCGACAAAATTAATTCATGCCGCAGCAAACTTTAATGGTTTCGCCGCGGCGAAACACTAACTTCACTGTGGTGAACTCCACCCAAAAGGTCATCTCGTGACTTCCATTTCTTTGCTCCACTTTTGGCTCTACTCTTCTTCAGTGACCTGCAATGAAAAGTAATAATTTGTAATATCAATTGCCCTAAAATTTAAGGGAGTGCAATTGTTAATTAATTATGACAATTGGTGTAGCACCCCACTCCCGCAAGGCCCGAACCCGATATCGATGGTGATATCCGAGTCCGTACCCCGCGAGTGTGGTGTGCTAATGCACTCAATCATTTAAAAGTCAATATAAA
>JAOSBK010000009.1:10328570-10339966 GCA_027568895.1 Erythroxylum shatona | reverse complement strand
TCAAACTCAGTTCCTCAAAAACCCATTCCACCAAAAGATCAATAGTATTAATGTTAATTGGACCTACTAAACTACTTCTTCTATTAAGAGTCATAGTAAATAATAAAATTAAATTATTAAAAAATTATACAAAATTATATCTAACTTAATAATGATAATGACGTACCTTTTCTGAAACTTTAAATTGTATCAAATAAAGACTAAGTCATTCAATCTTTTGTACTCCAATCTATTCCTTTTCTTGGAATTGATGAATTCAAATATGTTTTAGTTCCTTTCATAGCCTGTTGCACTCATACATTGACTTAGAATTTTAATTGCAAACCTTTGCAATTTTGGAATATCACTTTTTAATTAGTCCCACCAAGAAACTATAAGTTGTAAGATAACAAAATTAGTATTACAAAATAAAGTAATGATTAATTTTCAATAAGTAACAAAAGTGAAAAATATATACCTAGATTAAGTTTTTGTCTTTGAAAATTAGCAATAAGCATCCCAAAATCCCTACAAGCCCTATTATAAATCTCCATTTGTGAGGTTAAGAGATCTTGCATCATCTCATGGGCAACAACTATTGTAATAGCTAATATCATTCCCCTATTAACTTCAACTTTATTTATAAAACTTAGTATGAAATAGACATTAGGATTAAAAAATTCTCCAGTTGTAAACAACAGATAGTAAAGTTGTCTTTCTCATCTCTCATTGATGACTATAAGAGAAGATGTGTACAAAGAAGATTTATTTTTCATATTGTCCTTGATTGTTTCCTTTGCCCTCTCTATAACATGATAAAAATAATCCATTGTTGCATTCACATAACTATTAGCCAAACAAAAGTATCCCCACTTAAAGCTCACAAACTCAAATGACAAATTGACATTGAACTAAATTTTAGTATCTTCAAGTATAATTTTGGAAATTTCCAATCCAGCTTAGAACTAAAATGCTTAGATGCTACCCATTTATCACTTGTAAACATCTATCATAACTCTTCCTTCATAGTAATAAAACACTAAAGTGATGAGAAATTTTTTACAAATCTTGTAACAGTAGGCTGACACAAATTCCTACCATCGGTGAAATTCTTTCCCACTAAAGTCAATAACTATGCATGATTGTAGATGAACTTTGTCAACTTTTTTACTTTCTGCACAGTCACTTCAATGATAGGAAAATACCTAGAATCTCCTGTATTTTCCAACATTAATTCAATGCAATGTGTAGCACAAAGAGTCAAAAAAGAATTATACTTGGTTTGTAATCTTCTTCTAGTAGCTTTATAAGCTGAATCATTGTCAGTAATGATTTGAACAATATTTTCTGGCCCTACCTTATTAACAAATTCATCGAATATTTTAAATAAAGTATCAACATTCCTAATAAGGCTAGATGCATCAATAGGCTTCAAAAACCTTGAGTCTTTTGTAGAATACACTAAATAATAATAATAGGCTCATGTCTCTCATTTGTCCAACCATCACACATTATTAAACATCCATATGTTTCCTTAACCATTCTTTTTTCATCCAAATAACTTTTAATTTAATAAATAGAGCCACTCAAAAGTTTACCTCTATAGTCATTAATTAAAGGAGCTTTATATTTCAGATCGTAAGAAGTTATAACATCTACCATTGGCTAATAATAATAAGACAGGGACGCATTGAATGCTATACCTGAAACCCTATAGCCATTGTTATTGGTCACCAATTCCGAAACCTAACTCTTTCTCTGATACCACAACAATTGGGCACCGATTCTGAAACCTAACTCTTGCTCTAATATCACAACTGTTGGACCCCGCTTTCGAAGCCCAACATTCAAAGTCATAAAACGTGTGCTTGTGCTTGTTACCATGTATGGTTATTCCAATTAACCCTCATTAGTCATCCTCAATTCATCTTCATTCTCTGATACTGTAAGCGTCGAGCCCTATTTTCTGAATCATTATTATACTGAAGCAAATATTTTATGCTCAACTTCCATCCAGACATTGAACATCTTAGAGGCTAAATCAGAATTCGACCTCTTCATATAATTTGTAAACCTACATCTCTAGTTTACTTCACATTGAAAATCATCTCAGTTGGAACCCTACAGATCCAGATATATTTAAAATGTCGAAGCATGTTCAGTAAAATAACATCGGTTCACACTATTCCAACAGATTCCTTTACTTTCCTTCAATCAAAACCTTTTTCCAATCAATTCAGAATGCTGCAATTTTTATGGAAAGATAGCACAATGTGTGTTGGGATCTATTCCTTCAAGAATCACTTCATTTAGAGGTCGGATATCAAAGTTACGGCCGAAGGAAATCAAACAAGGTTCCGTCCTCAATCATATTGAACCTATTTCAGTACAAATGGCATAACATGCCCTAGGGACATTAGATCAAGGTCATTTTTGAAGGGTTCAAAATAAGACTTCAATATCTACATCTTTCATTAATACATTCAAGTGAGATTTTGTCATCTAAAGGGTCATAATTGGACCAGACGATAGGGTTAGACAAAACCAGATGAAGGGTCAGATGAATTGGGAAAATTATCATAACTTTCCCTAGAGAAATCGGATTAAGGTGTTATTTAGTTGGTTTGAAAGAGAATTACAAGATATACAACCTTCATGAAGACCATGAAGACAAAATTTATCATATATAGGGTCAAAAATGGGACCAGAAGAAAGGATTAGATGAACTTAGATGACGGGTTAGACGAATTGGAAAAATGGTCAACTTTCTCTAGCAAACTCGGATTGAGATGTTCTTTAGACGGTTTGAAAGAGACTTCAAGATCTACAACTTCTGTGAAGACCTTAAAGACAATTTCGATTGTATACAGGGTCAAAAATGTGACCAGATGATAGAATTAGATGAACAATTCACAAGATGATATGATGTCATCACCAGATGATATGATGTCACTAGACGATACGTCATCACCAGATGAAGCGCTCTCACTAGACGATACGTCCTTACCAGATGAAGCGTCCTTACTAGACAATATGTTCTCACCAAATGAAGCATTCTCACTAGACGATACGTCCACACCAGACGACAAATCATCACCAGACGAAGCTTCCTCACCAGATGAAGCATCCTTACCAAATGATACGTCCTCACTAGATGAAGCATCCTCACCAGATGATACATCCTCACCAGATGACACGTCATTACCAGATGATACATCATCACTAGATGATACGTCCTATACTCCTAAGCATCTCTATTTATAAGGACCATAACTTCTGACTTTGATATCCAAAAATCCCATACTATATACCATTGCAAAGCTAGAAAGCTAAGCTATAACTTTCTAGAAGACAACTTTGTCTAACTCAACCTAGATTGATCCAGATTTTCCCCTAAACTCAGAACACGAATTTTTCCCTATGGAAGACTTGAAATTTTGCATTTCGCAAACTTGGAATGTGCTGAACTTAACCATTCAGCTACCAAATGGACTTCATTAAACTCTCAAATCTCAACTCACTTGTCTCATCACCTTCAACTACATCTTATCAGTTATAATTCCTATCTTCCTTCTCGTAACATCGCACTTGTGCATACATATATATATATATATATAAACGATTTATGTTCCAAAATCATCATCTCAAGTTGATTTCTTCTTCATGTATATCTAATTTCAACTCACATCATCCGTATACCATCCACATTTCGTTAACATCAAGAGAATAAAGTTTTACAAATATTTAATGGCATTCCAAGCCATATTACATCATCATCTCAAAATCTCAAGTTATAAAAGGTCCTTGAACAAACAAACTTCTTGCTTTCCCAAAATCAACTCAAACTACAAAATAAGCAAATTTGGAGAAATTCCCTTAGGCTCTTGATCACTTGGTCTCTTAGCTATCACCTGAAGATGGGATAAAAAGGGGTGAGCTTGAAAGCTCGTGGGTGACAGTTTATAATGGAAAAATAAGCAAAACATTTGAAAGCATTTTACTTGTCATAGAAAATTTTCATTATGTTCATAAAGCACATGTTTCCCAAATTCTCATCGTGTAATCAAATTCATAAACCATAAAACATAAACGCATCACACTTGTTCACAGATCATAAGCACATAAGTACATCAGAATGGTTTGGTTGGATCTAAAATAGAACATACTACACATTTCCCATAAGGGCCCTCTGTAGCCATAAACAACTAATGCAATCCTACATAATGGTCTAGTGTAGCTGTGAACTTATGGGAGTCCATGAAGGAGCTCCATGCCACTAGCGGGCAAGTAGAAGAAGTCTTTGGTCAGAGTGCACTTGACTTAACTTAAGGGACCACCACAAACCCACATAACATGTAATTCACTTCTTGTAAATATATTGCCCAAAATGACACTTTTCCAAATCTTGACTTTTCATAGACATGAGATATTTCAAAAACATGATTTAATAAACATGATATCTTTTCAAAAATCACTTTCAGGCCTTTTCATAAATCATTACACAATTCATATAACAACATATTGCAATTTCTCAAATCATTCAAAAGCAATAAATACAACACTTATGATGCAATTGAAAATCATTAAACTTCTTTGATTCAAAGAAAACATTTAGCGGCTTATTTACTCTATTATAAACATATACCCACCTTGATTTCCTTGCCTATAGACTTGCTCAAAATGCCTCTTCTCTTGTTCCTCTTGCCTCTTTTGATCCCCTTTTTTAAAAACAAAAAACCTACTCAATAGGGTTTTCAATTGAAAATCCCACAAAGCACAATCACTAAAATTGGTTCTAGAATACTTAAACCTATGCATTTTCTAAACTCCATGAACTAAAATCCTTCTGAAAATTAAAAAGATTTAAAATGATCTTACCTTGATTCTTCACTAAATGAAGAGATCTTTGGCTCAAATGGAAGCTCTTCTCTTTCTCTTTGTTTTTCTCTTCTTAGTTAATCTCAAAATCTCTTTTAAAACCAAGAAATGATGAAACTCTAACTTTCTTTCTTTCTTTTCTCTCCTCTCCACCAAAACTCTCTTCTTTCTCTCTTCTATTTTTATTCTTCTCTCTCAATTCACATTTTTCCCTTCTTAAAAGAACAAGACAACATTTCTTCTTCTATTTCTACCCTTAATGAGTCCAAAAAGTTCATTTTATCCTTCCTTATAGGCTTATGTTCTTTTAACCTTAAGTGTCTTGCCAAAAATACCCTTGAACATTCTTATAACCTTTACAATTTAATTCCATCAATCCATGCAATAAATTCTACTAACCTTGACATAATAATTATCTCCAAAAATAATTAATCTATCAGAACCTTAGAATTTGTTTAAATCATTCTTAACTTTAAAGAAAAATTTTTGGGGCCAAGTTATTCTGGCCTTCCTTCTGCTGCATCATTTTGACCTTGGGTTGGTGTGTTGCTGTGCTTGTCACACCTCCCTCTGTTGTTTGTACTTTGTCGCTAGCATGAACTGTTGCTGTGTAGTTATATCTGCCACTAGTTGTTGCATTTTTGCTCCACCGCTGCACATCGTTTTGCTGTTGGTGGTTGCTTCTTCTACAAGCATTTTGCTCTCTCCTGGTTGCTGTGTTTTCTGCTGCTACATTTTCCCCTAGATTTTTAGTTAATATATTGAAGTTTCATAGCAGATCTTTCGATGAACAACTTTTTGTTCTTTCGTTGATGAAGCAACATATTTAGGGGAGTTGTTTTTCTATCTCAAGTATATTTAGTTTTTGTTCTTTATTATTTTAATCAATTGAGTTATTCGTTTATTGTTCTTTCGTTAAAAGATTGATTGAGAAAATCCTATATTGAGGTTAGTACAAGGTGGTCGTACTATTGGATGTGAAATTCTTTCACGGGAAGTAAGGTTGAGAGATAGTGTTAAGGATTGAGTGGTGTCGGTTTAGTAAAGTCTCAGATAAATCTATTGTACTTCGGTGAAAGTATTAAGCTAGGTGAGGGTCCTGCAAACGTAGGTAAGTCGTGACAAACTGGGTTACCAAATTTCCGGTATTGATTTATTTTCTGATTCTCTTAGTTTTTCTGATTTTTTTGTTTACTATAAACAAATCAAAAAGTTTGCGAAACGACTACCCCTTCGGGTCTTTCAAATACTATGTATCAAATAATTAGACCTTAGTTCTCCTATATTAATAAAACTTAAATGATTTTTCACATTTAAATTTGAAAAATAAAATAAATAACATGTGACGAACAATTTTGACTTTTTAAGGGCCAACCTAATTGAATGGAAGATGGAAGATGGAAGATAGAAGATAGCTGATGGAACCTAGCTAAAGGTTCAACTTTAATATCTTTAACTAGACCATGGAATATTGAACGAAGTTAAATGGGCTGTGAAAGTTAGAATTTGAAATAGCAATGAATCCAACGTCGATTGATATTTAATATACGCACTGATAACATCTTTAGAGTTGAATTCGAGCTGAAGTTACTGTGGATACAAGTGTTGGATAAAACACATACATATACTTTTTAGTTTAAGAAACTTTAGAAAAATTTAAAATTCTTAAAAAGAGTTGCTTTAGTTTTTAGTTTTTTTTTTTAATTTATTCTTTAAACTTTGATTAAAAAGTAATGACAAAAAATACGTGGTATAATAAAAAATATTAACTAACCAAATGTCACTAATGTAATAATTTAACTCAACTCTTAAATTAATTTAATTTATCTTAAATTAATAATTTAATATAATTATAATATAAATTATTAATTTAAGTTGAGTTTAATTGATAAAAGTAATATTGAATTGTATTGCAAGCAGCATTTGATTGATAAATATATAGTATTGGCTTAGGCTCAATTCATTTCCCGTTATGAATCAACATCGTAATAAAATTATAAACTCGTATTAATAAGATTGGGTAGTAAAGCAGTTTACTTAGAAAGAAACTAAAAAAGACATGCTAGAAAATAGGAAGTCATCCAAAAGCAAATCACCCCTACAATTCTCACGAACCATATGAAGAGTCGTTCATGTTTGACCTCTTTTAGGGCCAACCTCCATTTACTTTTATTACCTGAAACTGAGCACATGGCTGCAACCAAAAGTTGATGGATGATGGAACTTTCACATATAAGAATCCCTTAGGGACCAGTCCCATTTGCGCCTTAACCCAGAATCGATTCTCTCGTAAATATATATATGCAATCAGAAAGTTCAAGAAGTTTTCATATACACGTTTATAATTAAGTACATGAATATATGTCCCACACACAGATAGTGCCTCCAGGATATCGGAAAAGATGAAGGGGCTCTTTAAGCAGAAGTCATACACGCCATCGGAGCTCGTGCAGCATATGCGCGACATCCTCGTATTCTTTGTCGACCCGACTAAAGAGGCTCGCGAACGCAAGCGGGAAGAAAAGGTTTTTCTTTTTTAAACGTTTTTCTTAATAATTTGGTTGCTAGGGTAGGGCTCTAGTTTTGTGTTTAGCTTAAATCGATAGATAGGACCATTGCAAATGCGAAGCTAAGCTGTAAATTACAAAAAATGAGATCTAAATTGTCATGTTCTGGTGGCAAATTAATAGGAAAAACTGAGATATGCAAGTCTTGTTGGTGGATAAATTAAGAAAACGGACAAGTTGATCGGTTATGCTAAGCGTTAAAATGTTGACATATATATAATTTATCCTACAAAACTAAAAGTTTCCCACATATAGAATGTGACAAATGAGTTTTCTTTGGGTTTCAGATGTCTGAGCTAAATAAACTACTGCTGCAAATGAGGACGGTTTTGTATGGAGACGGACAAAAGGAACCAAATTCAGAAGCTTGTGCACAATTGACCCAACATTTCTTTAAAGTTGATTCTTTTCGTTCTCTCATACTTGGTCTACCTAAACTCGACTTGGGGGTGAGCTACAAACAATTCGTAATCTGTTGAACAGTTGTATTCTTTTTCTTCAACTTGAAACATTATGTTCCATGCACGATGTGATAAACAACTTTGTTTCCAGGCCCGTCGGAATGCTACTCATGTCATTGCAAATTTGCAAAGACAACGTGTAGGTGGAAGGTTGATTGCCTCTGACTATATGGAAAACAATTTAGATATTATGGATATTTTGCTATCTGGGTAAGATTAAGATGAACTAAGCTAATTTGTATTACATGATAAATTCAGTACCTAATACGACCTCTCAAATCTTTTTAATAATTGGTTTGCTATGAATAGTTACTCGGACGATGACATTGCTTTAACTTATGGCACAATTTCGAGGGAATGCATACGCCACCAGGTTGTGGCCAGGTAAGATTCCTACCTAGTATGGGATTAATTATGCAACTTAGAACTGCGTGCTGTATTTTAGACAACCATTCATGAAGAATCACTGAAGATGGATATTTTAAAAAGAAGTAAACACTGGCTAAGATTGATACAACACAACTTCTGTAATTTTTTCTCACTTCGCATTTAGATGCATTGGGTGTATAATAAAAAATATAATAGCATTAATTTTTTTTATAGAAAGAACGTTACTAAATCCTATCTATTGACAGTACTTAGTTATTTCATTTTAATTTGATGTTCCTCTTGTAGAAGAATGGAATGGGCTTGTCATATCTAAAATTAAAAAGAAATGACTCCATCCACAAAGAGTACATGAAGAGCTATGTATTATTCGAATAATATTACTTTTGTGCACTTGAATGATAGGATGTTGATTTTGGTTCTTACCAATTACAATATCTCTCTAAAACGAGTTGTGTTATTTTTCCAGATATGTTTTGCAGTCGGAGCACATGAAGAAATTATTTGATTACATACAAATACCAAATTTTGACGTGGCATCGGAGGCACTAGCAACTTTTAAAGTTGAGACTTTTTCATGCCATCGTGTTAACCATCATCATATCTGAGTCCTCATTTACCTCTCCTTTTACAATGTTAAGAATTTTATTACTAACAACACTTTCTCAATTTACATAGGAGCTGTTGACGAGGCATAAATCTACAGTAGCTGAATTTCTTTCCACGAACTATGATTGGGTGAGGGCTTCAATCAAGTTAGAGTTTTGTATATAGAAATCCGTCAAATACTTTTAAGTTTTGATTTTAATAACTTTAGTGGTTTCGAATATGTGAGGTTTTGTTTCTTAAAAAGTTTCTGGTTTGCAGTTTTTTGAAGAATACAATACGCAGTTGTTGCAATCTTCCAATTACATAACCAGACGGCACGCTTTGAAGGTGATTACATTATATTTATGTATTTTGATCCATTTTCCTGTTTGTTAACCTTCAAATTATGAGTCTGTTCTTCCTGTCTTAACATTCTGAAGTCTTTTATAATGAAGAAGATACATGTTATTAAAAATCGTAATGTTTAATTGTTGTTTTTCCTAATTTCAGACATAATAAAATTAAAATCTCTTTCAATACGCTCTATCGTCACTTATAATCTAAACCCTAGTTAATATGTAAAGCATATCAAATACATGGATGGCTTTAACGACTAACAAACAATTGTGCTTGCGAGATGTATAGATCTCAAGTATTTCTGTAGTATGCAGTCTCTTTCTAATATTGCTTTAAGTGTAATCTTAAGATAGCAAAGTAAACTAAAAACTTTATTTTTAACAAAAAAAAAGTAAAACTAAAAACATATAGGGGTAGTCATGTTTATTTTATTATTTGAAGTTAAAACATTGTTGTTATGTAAGCTTTCTATATTAGACTTCATGAACATAATATTATTTTTATAAATAGGAAGTAAAACTTATTTATATAAATTTGTTAATCTCTTTTAAAAGTCTTATATATTTTTCAGTTCTTATATGATATATTATTGGAGCGATCAAATTGTGATCTGATGTTGCGTTACGTGAGATCGTTGGATTACTTGAGAATTTTGATGAACCTTTTTAAGGTAATCCCTTTTATTTCTTTCTTCAATATAAGTTGTGATTATTATTTAAAAAAAAACACATCCTTCCACTACTAAACCTGTAACTCTTCATTTTTTTTAACAGGATTCAAACAAGACGATACAGCTAGAAACGTTTCATGTGTTTAAGGTACAGAAGGCAAAGGTCGACATTGTGGACTTTGATTCTAATTAAACAGTCTAAGTTATTGGTTTCTCTTTTTCTTATTTTTCGTTTATAGTTATTTGTCATCAATCAACACAAATCTCCCGAAGTTACAAGTGTCCTCGTCACAAACAGAAGCAAGCTGCTTCGATTTTTAGGTGACTTCACAATTGAAAAAGGTAAGATAAAAAAAAATGAAAGGAAGATATGAAGAATTTTTTAAATTCTTAATACTTGAACTGAATTCTAATTTCAGATTATATATTGTAGAAGATGAACAATTTGAAGCAGATAAAGCTCAAGTCATCCAAGAGATTGCTGCTCTGGAAATTGACGATCGTTCATTCACAGTTTTGGAGTGTGAGATTGATTGTTGATATATATTCTAAGTCTTCATTTGCAACATTCAAATATGAAAACTAGTCAACAACAGATAATTTATTTAAAGTGTATAATTTCCTCACAAATAATTTAAAGATTTTCTATTAGTTGAAAACTTAGGTTCAAATGCTATTTTGACATACGAAATAATTCAAAATTTATTTTATCTTTATTTTCTTTCGCATCTTAAAAATAAAATAACACATTATTAGTTGAGGGCTGAATACATTAAATAGATAAAAGGTTTGAAGTGCATTTATATAAGTTAACGAACTATATTAAAACTTATTTTGATGTTATAGTTGTAATGATAAACTAATTAAATAAACTCTAAAACATTAATTTAGTTTCTTGTGTAAATTAATGTAGTCCTCGATGCGTTTCCTGGGATAGTTTCTTTTGTACATTGACACATAATTTAAATTACAAATATGATATTTAAGTCGTGGCTATCAACATGAAATTAGGATATGGAATTGAGTTCTATTTTTCTTAAGTCATTTTGATAATTGTTAGTTAATTAAGTACGAAGGTTTGCTAATACAAGTTCAATGTCATTAACTACAAGAAAATAAGACAATTAGCAACGTTTTAAAAACGTCACATAATCTCAAAAAACATCACAGAATACATTTCGCGACGTTTTAAAAAACGTCACGGAATGTGGTGTAGGCAAAAGGTTTTTGCGACGTTTTTTGTAAAACGTCACAGAAAATACTAACATTTCGCGACATTTTAAAAAACGTCACAGAAAAAGTGGTCTTTCTGCGATGTTTTTAGGAAACGTCTCGGAAAGTTACATTCTGACTTTCCGCGACGTTTCCCAAAAAACGTCATAAAAAGTCTTCCACAACGTTTTTAGAAACATCGCAGAAAATCTTCCGCGACGTTTCTATTTTCAAAAATATTATTAATTTTTTATTTTTTGAAAATAATTTAAATTTAATAATTTTCAATTTTAATAA
>JAOSBK010000009.1:10297869-10328470 GCA_027568895.1 Erythroxylum shatona | reverse complement strand
AAGGCATGTTGCCTTTCACTCAATCAAATATATGTAAGCAAATGAATATGAAATGCCCATGTGACACTTTCCAATTTGTTTCGGTGTTGTGACCGAGCGCCTGAACTGTCCCAATATGGGCACATTAATCATTGAGCCTGAGGCTCTAAGTCACTGTGGGGCTCGAGGCCAAGTACAATCGTTGAGCTTTTAGCTCTCGGTGGCTGCTCCGGTCACAACTGTCATTATCTGGTTATGTATTAATGAATGAAATGCATATGCCACAATTAATCACATTATTATGCACGTATGCATATGTCACAATCAATCAGCCTATAAATGCCACAATCAATCACATGTATCCCGATTAGTCACATCAGAGGCATATAGGTCGCAAATTCACATACAAGTAGTACTTCTATAACCAACTCCCCAGTACACAGTCATCGGACCTTTTTTTCTGGAATTCACAATCACAGCAAATCTCAAACCCACCATTATTCACCAAATTCAGCAATCAATTTATACTAAATAAAACAAAATAGAAGAAAGGGTGAAATGAGACCATCTCGGTCTACTCATTGTACGCTCCAGATTAGCATTTGCTTCCAAATTCTGGAAACGCCTGACTGCTAACTCTTAGCCTGCACAACCCATTTATTCAATACGTTGCACACACATTAATAATTTTGCACAAGTATAATCATTGATGCACATATATGTCCAATGCATGTTCATGACTATCCCGGTATCAATCTATAAATTTTATCTCAAAAACCATTCCAATATCACAATAGCCGCACTAAAATCCTTAAACTCGTAATTTATGCTTATTGTACTTTTTTCTAATCCATACTTTCGGGTCTACTACTCCCGATCGATGAGCTAGTCCACATAGGGTAATCTAGGCAACCTCTCCTTGATAGAAAAATTTCTCTATGCAGTAGGAATCCATAAACACAAAAATCACTCAATTCGGATCTCTATAGGTCCAATTATTACTAAAACACGGACCATAAAATAATTACTCGGTCCCCTCACTTTGACCTAATCAATCCACGTCAATTTCATCTCTAAAAATTCACAATTTCACTTAGAAATAAAATTAAATACTTCACAAATCCGATGCCTCGAGAATCAGGTCAATCGGAGGTCGGATGGAAAAGTTATTCACAAAAGAATGAAATTGGGACAAAATAATTAACAAATGATAAACTAATTAAAAAATAAAAAAGAAGGAAAATGGGCTGAGTGCATCGCACTCAGCCCAGTGCAAGGGTAACGCCCTTGCGATGCGTCGCCCTCCCGAGGAACGAGCTTCCGCTAATTTCCCCCCTTTTTTTAAAAAAAATTGTCACTTAATATTCCTTCTCTTCTTCCACATTATATAACTCTTCACACAAGTGTCCAACAATCACAAATGAGGTCTCATTGGAAAGATCACAGAAAACCCTACAAGTTTCATGAAGGGCTTGAAAACTAATTTCACCTCTAAGGGTATCAAAAATTCAATCAAAATTTCTGCCTAATCACAATTTTTTCAAAACAGTACAATATTCTTCTAAAAATCATATCTTCTCATTTCCTTTAGCAAAAATTCCAAGCTTTATATCAAAAGAAAGATAAAAACATATTCTACAACTTTCATGAACAATTGGAAGCAAATTCAACCTCTAAATGGGTCAATTGCTCAATCAAAGTTTCTGCCCATATAAGTGTCATCCTCAACAGTAACATAATCTTCCCAAAATCATAACTTCCCATCCCATTGTCCAAAAATTCCATGCTTTAGATCAATGAAAAGATCAAAAAACATGATACAATTCTCATGAAGGACTTAGAAGCAAAGTCCACCTCTAACTAGGTCAAATTCTCCCATGATTGTGGCTGCCCTGTTAAAAACTGTTAAATCAACCTATCACCTAAACCACATCCATACTTTAAAAATTCATAACTTACAATCCCTACATCCAGAATTAACATATGATACCTCATTACAAAGCTAAGACATTCCTCTATAACTTTCCATAAGATCACTTGCGTTAATTTTAACCATAACAGTCCAGAATTGGCTTCAAAGCACATTAATCACAAAACCTATACTTAGAGACATTTCACACACAAAGCACATTCATTCTTTGAAAAACCATCCGAAAGTTCATAAGTCATAACTTTCAACCTAAAAATCGAAAAATGTCATACTTAGTGGAAATAGAAAGCTAACAAGAAAATATTAAACTTTTGTGAAGATCAATTTCACAAAATCTGTTTACTTTAGCCTAGAAAAATTCCCCAAAGTTTAAGGTCATAAAACTTCAATATTAGAATCATGACGATTTACCCTACACATATTGCCTACTTTCAAGGCAAAATTCAGAACCTTTCTAGCCACAATTACATAGAACTTCCTTCATAAGAATTCTAGCTAAACTTCTCAAGTTTAATTCAAGCCAAACCTCATCTCAATAGCATAACCATATCAAAAGTTATGACCCAAACATTGAAACATACTCACATTCCATTTTCCAGCTTTTACACCTAACTCTACTCCTATCATTCCAATACCATTTCTACACCAATAAGCATCCAATTTAGTCAAGAAATCAGCCAAAATTTCATCAAGACCTTCACTTGAACAAGTAGCCACAAAATGGCAGCACACACACACAATTTTCTTTCTTTAATAAACACTCATCTAACATCATCAAACTTAATCCAAAACACTTAATTCACATACTACACATGCTATATCATTCATCTTCAATCAATCATAAATCAACCAAGAAAATAACCTACCCATATACACCAAACACAAGTTCATGCAATTAATGCACAAGACATCACAATGAATGCATCTAACTACCAATTTAAGAACATAAAACATAATTCTTACCTATCAAGCTTCAAATCTTCAACTCTCCAAACTTTTCCCCAATTCTCTACCTTCCACTCACACCACTCACACACACGACAATCATCATTTTAAGGGAGGTAGAAAGCTTAGGCTTGGCTTTGTGTACAAGTGAAGAGAAAGCAATTAAGCTAGAAGAGTTTTTGTGAACAAATAACAAGTGGAGAAGACCAACGAAGAAGAGGAAGGAAGATACGGATGAGAAGGAAGAAAAACACTCTAAAATCACCTTTCACAAGAGAAGTGTCGTAAGTGGCTTGCAAAAGTTAGGTTATTTAGATAACAATTAAGTCTAAGACATAAGTAGGCAAGTGACAAGTGTCACTTGCCACATGTCTTGTTTTTAGGCACTCTTAAGGTTTCTTTCCAAATACAATTCAATTTCTACTCCAATCTTTCCCCGAAATTCTAATGACTCACATTAATAATTCCTAAAATCATATATCTAATTTTCAGTGTCATTGGACAGTAATTTTTACTACCGGTAACCAGTCAGTCCGCCACTTGGCAAATTTTTCGGTTCAGAAATTTTTCCTGAAATTTTTTAGAAAATTTTCTAAAATTCTCCAAAAATTCAAAACACACAAAGACCCACTCCAATTAAATTTTCAAACACAAAAATCATATTTTTCACAATAAACACATTATAAACACATATACCGGGAAATGTCATGAATGCATGTACAGTCATGTACATATACAAAAATTACTATTCATGTGTAGGTGTAGGCCATATTATGCATGAACATGCAAAGACAAGTTTACTCACTCATCACCCGTCCCAAATGACTATTTTACCCTTCCCATCGGTGATGGGATGTTACAGATCAAACCAGTCATACTTAAATATCACATTGTGTTTTAGTAGCAATGTAGGGGACTCAATTTCAAGTATCTCAATAATTTTATCATAGTAATTCATCAATTCTCCTTATATGCAAACTCCACTATTTATTGTTGTCATGTTATAAACATGAAATTCTGTATGATATTTGTATCAATTAACGAAATACACTAGATACGATTTAGTAGTTTGCAAAGATCCCTTCACAAGATCATATATGAACTTGTGATCTATTGGATTTTCTAAGGTCTACACAAAAAATTATCATATTAAATAGTATACAGTCATTTGAATACTTAAATCCTATAATTCAATCATTTCAATATTTGTAAGTGAAAATTTACATATTTCTCGAACCATTGAGGAAAGTGTCTTCCAACTTTTTTATAGATATCATCCTGTGTTTTGTCAGGCATTAGCTTGCGTAACAATTAGGATTAATCCTAATATTCCAAAAATTAGGATTAATCATTAAACCAAGATAAATTCAAGCATCAGAAAGGTTCTAAGAGGATTCTAAATTTATATCTTCATTATCCCCTAATTGTTTTATTCTTATATATCTCGTTAATTGGTTATCTCATATTTGTTACTTTGTTTACAATTAATTTTTCTTTTTATTTGACTTTTATATTAAATGATAGAAAGATGGTCAATATTAATAGTTACACTCATCTTAGGATCAGCACTCAAACTTACTGAAGCGAAAATGGTAAGTGCACTTCTTTAATGAGTTTTTAATATTATTTTAAGTGCACTTCTTTAATGTTTGTTTTCACCAAAATTTAATTTAAACCAAAATATTTTGATACTCAAAATAACCCTAACATTTCACAAACATTCAATTTGGACCCCAACTTAAGGCTTCCTCATGTTAACTTTGGAAATTTAAGTCACCAGGGTACGAGACACTAAAGAAGAACCCTGGATTTTCAATATTATTCTATTGAGCTTATGGTTGAAACCATCCAACAAAAGAAAAGATATCAACCAAAATAAGGTATTAGGCAAGTAATAGTTATTGCTATATTTATTAGGATAGTTTGAGAAATAAAATCAACGAATGTAATCAATATAAACATTATGTTGGTCAAGTTAAACACAAATACTATCTGAAAAACAAGAATTGTTCATTAATATCATATAACTATTTAATTACCTAAAATATTAATGGAAAATATCCTAGTCAAATAGCGCCTGCTTGGACAAAGCATACCTTAAATTCTCTAATGCTAATGATTTTTAGAAAAACTTGTACGACCTAACATAATTTTAAACAAAGGATTTTCTTACCAATGTAAAAAATCAAGCTTTGCAACTCCTAAAAAGTAAACCCAAAAGGCAATAGCAGCACGTGTTTGGTCTACATTAAAAAAAAAAAAGCAACAACAACCTTAATATGAAGTTAGAATTAAGAAATGGAAAAGGAATCATCATGAGTCATTTAGACTTGGATGAATACTTATATTGATATAATCAAGGTCACGTCGTTGCAAAAGATTTGTCATAAATTTTCTAAAGATAGGTTCATATTTACTTTTATTTACAGTGAGAGGAAGAAAGTGAGAGAGAGATACGAGCGAGAGGAGAGAGAAGAAAAGAGAAACTTTATTATTTTCTTTTTACTATTTTGCCACTTGCCACACAGTATATATATTTTATAAAAGTGACACGTCTATTTTTTGAAACGGAGGGCTGTCAAAGAAGCTAAGTTAGACATTAATTTGACACTTTTGCCCACTTTTATACAAGTTTTCATGCCTTTGAAAATGATTTGAGCCATGACCGTGGATCTTTCGAACTCCTCCGGAACCTTTTTCCTGCTTCTTCTAAAATTTGTACACATCTCTGATACACTTGTGCCCCTAGACCCTGGATATTACTGTTTTCTTTATGATTAGCACACAGATTTTGGCATGACCGTGGCTTAAGCTATGCTACTCTATAGACTTTCTTTTCTGTCATAAAATCTCTATTTTAGGATGTGTTCTTAGTCGTGTCTCCTATTGCGTTTGATCGACATGAGATATGGGCTAGCATACAAGAATAAACTAGGCCGTGTTCCTTTAATAATTGTGATTTTCTTTAAGATATGGGCTTCAACGTAATAAAAACTTACCTAAATACACAAAAAATAAATTTTAACACCATGTAATCTGTAAACAAATAAGTATGGTATATCCATGGCAGAACAAAAATAATCATAGAACAACCGTATCTAATAACATCACAAGCTCTACAGAACAAAACGTAGCAATCGAACCAAAATACCCCCCGTCATCGTAGCAATAAGATTACAAAAAGAGAAATAAAGTGGATCTAGTGAGTGATTTTGAGTTATACGGCCTGCCGGGAGTTGTTGCCGTTGACATGCTTCAGGTGAGAGTCCTCTGTTTTCTTCCTATTCAGCACAATCATCCAAGTAGTTGCCTCAAGAACTGCTGCAACAGCTGCCAAGAATATGAGCACTCCAGTGTATGCCCTCTTCCATTTCTTTTCTGGGTCCAATATATCAAATCCCTCATAGATGTTAATGATGCTCAAAATGATGGTGGAATACCCAATTGACCAATGGTAGAAATTCCAGTACATTCTGTACTTGTGCTCTGGCTTTGGCCTCAAAAGCAAAGCAAACACCTGTAGATATGAACGGAAACATTTCGGCAAGTGCTATAATTGATTGCTTAGGTATGAACACCCACTCCTATTGGTCCTAAAGAACCTAACCATGTTAACCATGTAATTCTTTTTTAATTTTGAATTTTGGCTTTCCACGACTCTGAAAATAAGTTTGAGTTAGAAATAAAATTGATGAATTACCTGAAGAGTGGCTAAGCAGAAAAGGGTTATTCCAAGGTTCCTATGCTTATCATACTTCACGCCAGGAGAGTCACTTCCAAGTTTAAGACCAGTTCCCCATCCAGCAACGCCAATGGCATATGCAGAAATTTGGCAACCGACATGTAGGTAAAACCATGCTGGCCCTGCCGACTTGAACACCTTCAGGTACCTTGCTATGATTATTCCCAGAGGCATCAAAACTCCCCAACTAACTGCGTTCAGAACGCCATGAACCTGCCCAAAGCCAATTCAATCACTAGGTTTGATGATGAACGTAAACCCATCGAAAATGATGAAAGTTCATCACTAATCATTTAAGCAAAAAACTTACGTTTCTCTTTTTGGCTTTCGAGTTACTTCCTGCTGCTGTTGCTCCTGACTGAAAATTTATGGATCCCACTGCTTGCGTATTTGCTGAATTCATTGCATGTGCGCCTGGAGTGCCGCTATTCACGGGACCTTCTTGCCACACTTGATTGGTGGAGAGCAAGTTACTATTAAGCTGTAGAGTTGCATATATTATCATATTCCCGTTGGTGTACTCTGCTCTAAGGCTAGGAACTTCAAAACTCAAGTTACTCGGTTGCATCGTAGGTGATGCTTCTATGCTTGAACGGTAGGCACGCATAGTGCCATTTGAGAATTGGTAAGCTATGAGAGCTTGCGTACCAGCCATCCTTTGGCCGCTTGGATTGAGTCCCCATGCGATCCAGTTAGAAGATCCTGATGCTAATCCACTTCTTCGAAACGCCACATCAACTGTGTTGTTTGATGAGTGTAGAGTCCAGTGCAAAAAAGAGCTCAAAACAGGAAGGCTAGCACAAGTTGTGTAGACTTGGTTACTAGAGAAACTATAGCTTCCACAATCTTGTGCTAGAGATGGAACACATGAGAAGGTTCCCAGGACGCAAGAAAGTAACAAGATCTGTATAGTTCTTCCCATGGTATTTTAGGCCAAGAGAAACTACCCAAGTTTCAGAGATAAGCGCACAGAAATTAATATGATGACTTCAAGTGAAACAAGTTTTCGGTATCTGGGCGAGTCCCAAAATGAATGTGTGACCTGTTTCCCTTCTTTTTCTCTGACTGGAGATGGTGGAACAATGAATCGAGAAGCTTGATATAAATAAGATTAGATGCCAGGAAAACAGAAGTCTGAAAAGTAATAGTCAAACACAGAGCAATAGCCTCTTTCCTTGTTATGGGGGTTGCGAATTTTGACCCATTCTTCCGAGACATACTCAATCTTCTTTTTTTTTTTTTTTTTGGAAAGAACATATGCATTCTATATTACTACGCTTTTCAACAACTAAAGGAATAAACATTTGTTATATATACACACACATATATATGTATACGAAATATATGAGTAGAAAAATCAAAGAAACAAGCTTTTGTGTATTTTAATTTAAATAAGAACTAAAACCTTTTCTACTGAAGTTTTTTATTTTAAATTTCTGAGGTACAAGACAAAACTTGGACCGCTGTGCCTTAGGCTTGCCGCTTCTTCCTGGATTGGGTGTCTCCGGTACCAACCACTCTAGGACGTTCACACATGCTTTTGGGATCGGTGAAGTTTCCAAGAAGGATGGTCGATACATACATGTGTAAACATTTGAAGGAAACAATTGAAAAACTCCACAATAAAACAGAAGTTGATCAACAGAGGAAGCACCGAGTAAAAGTTAAGTAGATGTGGTCCCACACGCTAAAACATGAAGATGTCCACATTTCTTAAACCAAGAAGAATCAAATAATCAACGATCCAACTACCCCCAATCTACTCATTCAACGCTTTGGAAAAATTTTAAACTAAAACTGGTTTAGCAAGAAGAAAAAATAGTTTGCCGTATTTATGAAAGTTTCTACTTTGCAAAGTTTCGTACATGCAAGACTGCATTTTTTATATTTGGATAGACAGGTGTCACAAACTCTGTGTGTATTATATTTATACCAGTCGTCTCTGACCAAAAATCACCGTTTTACATCACTTTAATTAACATTAAATTCACATATAACGGAACGTGCAAAACTGCGATTTTATAAAAGAAGGCGACATATATAATAACCCGACCATCCCCTTTTAAGGTAAAGAAGCCCCACCCTTTTGCTTTTCTTAAAATATTTCTTCTCTTGTCTGTATCATCTCTAAGCTGTATACGTCATGTTTGAGACACGTGCGAGGAAAGTTCAAATCCACGTTTGGGTGGGGAGTGCGGAAGAAAAGGAGGTAGTAGTAAATAATAAAAGACGTATGGATGTGGAGTAGAACCTGGTCAACCAGTTTCCCAATGGGTGTTATGCGCCCAACAACAGTTTATGGCATTAAAATGCTCCAAGATCTTGAGAAATTAATTGGGATCAAATTAGAATTGTAAGAAAATAATTTCTGATCGACTCACTTTATTAGAATAATTTAATAAAATAATCTTCAAACAATAAAAGGATTAAATATAAAATAAATTTAGATTTTCCATAAAAATATTCTTTAATAAAAATGTTAACCACTAAATTGAAAATTTTTCTATTTACGGAATAAGGAAATATAATTTCTAAGGAAGAGTCGACATATATTATTAGATCTTTTTTGGGTTTATCCATTGTTATAGAAAAAGCCTAGAGTTTAGCAAATTTAGTTAAGATTAAACTTTAATTTACAATTAAAATATTTTTTAAATTATATAATTAAAATTATAATTAAAATTTAATTTTAATAAATTCAGATATCTTATATTCCGTTTCTAAAATTTCTTAAAGTTCTTAACTAAGTTCAACTTAATTTAAATTAATTTTTTTAAATTTCTAAAAAAAATTAATTAAATAATTTATACTTATAAATCAATATTAACGTTTAAGAATATCTCATGATCATTCGAACATTTGGTTTGATTTAACATATAAATTTTATCTTTTTCAGAAATTAAAATGTGTTAGCCTTCCAAAGGCATAAAGTTGTTCAATTACAAAGCCATTCTAGAACTGTCCGAAACAAAGCTTATCGTAATATATCAACTGCATCCCATAAAGTTAACAACAATATTATGGCCATTTACTTGACTACATTCTTTTCATCCTCGTATGTTTAGTTCTGACTTCCTTTTGTGTCTTCTTCTTGACAATATTCTCTAAGATTTGAAAGACATAACAAGGAGCCTTCTTTTAACCAGTTGTTAAAATATAAGGATGCCTCCCTTCCATAGTGATAACCACCAATGTCCGCTGGTATTATATTTTCTATTTATTTTTACTTAATTTTTATTAATTAATTTTTATTTCTTTCGTTTTAATTTTAATTTTAATTTTAGTTACTAAAAGGTTTTTAATTATTTTTCTGTTTATAATAGCCATAATTATAGGGCATTCAAAAGATACTAATCAGACAACAACGAAAGGAAAGTCTATGGTAAACCAACTACACAAAACCAATCTGCCATAGGACCTACACCCTAAAGAAGCATGCTTATATAGCAAAAAATATATCTATCTTGCCATTAGCTGAATTAGACATGTGTTGATCTCTCACTTTGAACTTTAAAGAAAGAAAACAATGATGCGCTGCTCTCAAAACTTGGCATATTAATGCGAGTAAATATGTACATTATCTTTCCTTAAAAGATTTGCATATCAAAGAAAAATTTGATGATTTGCTTACTGATATGAGTTGGAGATATTTAGTGATGATTCGTTGTCCAGTATTTAGTGAATTAACTAGGGAGTTTTATATTACCTTCAAATTTGATAAACTGGATAAGTTAACTTTATGTAGTCCTAATATGGTACGGTACAAATTAATGGGTGTCAAATTTAAATAAAGTATCATTGATTTTAATTTTTCCTTAGGGTTGATAGATGAGGAATATGCTAATTCGACTCAATACAAATAGTTTGTTATTGACTATGGTGATTTTGGTTATTTTAGAGTGTAGAAATCAATATTTTTTAACCCATTGGTTTATCATCCAAATAAATCTAACTGTAGTAATCTTAATAAGCTTGAAAGGATTTATATACAACATTTCTTGTTTTTTTTTTGTTTCAAAAAAAAATATTTTAGAAGGAAGTCCACAATGTGTACTTGCACTAAAGTTAAGTTGTTCTTTGTTTAGTATATAGTAAACAAAGTACATGTCAATTTAGGTGTTTAGTTGGCAACATAGTTTAACACTTTTATCTCTCCTAACAATAATTTATATCTTAGTTCCCTTATTACTCATCTGGTTATTAATCTCAATTTTTTGATATGATTGACACTGATATACATATCACCTATGAGATGGAATTGTTGGACATGGCTTATTTTAGTAGGATGAGGTTACTCGAGCAATATAGAAGAACATTTCATTATATACCACATGACCCCCGCAAGAGAGGTTATCATCAACACAACAAGAGGATCGTGATGTTTCACCATCTATGTGTCTTTTATATCTACTAATCCAACATGAGCATCATTTTTGGCTAGAGAGTTTGGAACTTAAAATTTCTAAATTGGAGAAGAATTTGGATGCTCTACTTCATGGATGTGATACCTTCATGTCCATTGACACCATTATACATCTTATTTCAGATGCATATAATTCAGGAGAGTCATCTACTTTATGCTTTATTTTTTAAATTATTTTTATGTCATATGAGCATCTTGTGCATACATTGGGACCAATGTATGATTTAGGTGTAGGGGACCACCAGTATATATTATGATGAACATTGTGATTTATGCTTGAACTCATAAATACTATGATTCGTATATTGATTATTCGTCATGATAACCTCACAATTTTTTGATTGTTGTTTAGAAATAATCTTTAAGTTACGATACATTTTTAAAAGTTATAATGCATAAGAGAGATAAGTATGATTAGTGTTTTTCATTAAATTACTTTAAGCGTCTCATTAGTTTTGCTGAATAAAAATGTGCAAGACTTGATGCATTTTAATATCTATGTGAGCTTTGAGCTTAAGAGAATTCATCACAATTGTGCTCATACATTTCATTTTGTTGTATGTTATCAAACATAGCTTGTTTACACTAGAACTTGATCTTGAATGCATTTTGAGACTACATGTTTGATGAATTTGTGCATAAAAATGATAAGGGCACTTATGATAACTATTGCTGACCTAAACAATTCTAACTTATTTTTTATCCCTAGAAAAGCAATTTGAGCCTTAACCTTTCTTTTCTTGCATACTAACGTTGTTACAAACCAATTTTATCCTTCTTTTATTAATGTATTTAATAATTTTGAGCCCCTAAATTGAAGGAATTGTATCAAACTTATTTGCTTAAAATTT
This sequence comes from Erythroxylum shatona, assembly GCA_027568895.1. Classification (NCBI taxonomy): domain Eukaryota; kingdom Viridiplantae; phylum Streptophyta; class Magnoliopsida; order Malpighiales; family Erythroxylaceae; genus Erythroxylum; species Erythroxylum shatona. Next base: position 10,316,600 of record JAOSBK010000009.1, on the reverse strand, counting down.
TGAATATTTACATAAAAAGTAAATTAGTTGATTCAAGTTGCATTTTTTTATTTTTTTATTTTTAATAAAATGGGGGAGAATTATAATAAAAAGTAGAAATATCATGTTTAATGTTCTTGTAAAAATAAGAAAGAAGAAAGAAAAAAGATAAGGTGATTGAAAAGGATGCTATTCGAATTAAGTACGTTTTGGACTAAATTAAGTTGAAAATTATGTAGATAAGTTTGCATTATTTCCTTCAATTTATTTAAACTAAAAATTTCTTTTTTTCATACCTTACCTAGGCCACATTATAAACCTTATCAAGTCCCTTTGATTTATGCATTAGGTTTATTTTTGTTAAGCGGTGGAGATATACTTTAAAAGCAAGCTTATGGAAATAACTGGTTGTGCTTTGATTTGAGAACTTAATGAATCCTAAATACTTTGTGTATATAGAGAAATTTATGAGACGATATCAAGTCTCATTTCATTTGATTTTGATGGAATTGATGAGATGCTATGTTTTAATTTTAAAAATATGTCCTATGAGTGCTTGTTCTCTCAATTGTTATTTTATCGTAAACCTTTAATATGTATTAGCTTTTGGAATTTTTTGGATAACATGAAAGAAGATAAGAGGTTACTATGAGGAAGATTGATGTATTGAATTGATGTATGTATGAGGACAAACATGAGTCTGGTATAGGGGTATTTGATAAAATGTTATTTGATTAAGTTAATTAGAATTATCTGCATTTGTTATAATTTGGTGTTTAAAATAGAAAATTAATATTTATTCTATTTTAAAAAGTGATAAGTGGATATTGCATCAATTAGAGCATTATTGTCCAAAATCACGAATTTTGGAAAAAGTGAACAGACTACTATAATGGATAAGGCGAGATCTCGCCTAATTCCATATTCACTTGAAGAATTATAATTCAATTAGGAAACTTATTTCCATGCCTATAATGTATGAATTTTGATTTGTTTTAGATAGGGATCTTTGCAAGATAGAAGTAGACTAGGTTTTGAGTAGGAAAAGAAAACAAAAGCACATCCAAGACCATAAATATCATTATCTTTTCATTTCTTTGTAGTTTTCTCTAAATCTTTCATCCTTTTTTCTACTTTTAGTGTTAGAATTAAAGTTATGTGTGACTAAATTCAAATATTTTGATTCAAGGAGCTTCAAAACTATAGTTGTAACCTTATGTGGTTTTGTTCTAAACTTAGATTTTTGTCTGAATTCAAGTATGTTTTGTGTTCATATAGTTGATGGAAAATTAATATTGCTTAATCTGACAAATTAATTTGATGTTGATAATTCTATAGATATCTATAAATTCAGTGATCCATAATTGTCACAAAAGATTTGTTTATAAGTAGCAAATATGTTATATATGAAGTTACATATTTAACTTATAATAAAACTAAATTAAATAATTGTAACTATTTCAATTATTTAATTTAGGGTCTATTTTTCACTAAACTTATTGCAGTCATATCATACTTAATCAATTGATGATAAGGTTTAGTATCAATACTGGGTTTGAACCAATTTATTTAGGAAAGTTTGAAATTTATTATATCTATTCAAATATGTTTTGGTCTAACTGCTTGAATTGTAGAAAATATTCTTTTTAGACCTATGATCAATGTTACAATTAGATGAGAGCTTTCCCTTAAATGAGAGTTAGGTACAATTGAATTTCTTAGTCTTTATATTCACTTGATCTTTTTGAGTTTTGGTTTAATTATTTAATTAATCATAAACTCCCATTTTGTTTTATTAATTGAAATTAAGAAATTAGTTTTTGAAAACGATCTAGAAGGGGGGTTGAATAGATCTTTTAATCTTTTTGCAAAGTGCTACAAAACATAGAATTAAAACACACGAAACAAACAAGCAAATCAAAATGTAAAGAGTAGAGAAGAAACACAAACACAACGTTTATAGAGGTTCGGTGCTAAGACCTACGTCCTCTACCTAAGCTCCCACTTAGGATTTTGTCAAAGATCTTTACTACACACTTTTTAGTTCAGTGTGAACTCTTACAACTCAACTTAACTTCTGGCTCAAGCTACACCTTACAAACGATTTGTTTTCCTAGCACAAATCCTACCTCTCAAGTGATTTTTCTCTAATCACTCAGCTTCACAATAATAACAATGATAAGTAGTAAAGCTCAGTATAGCTGAATACAATTAGAACATGCTAAGAGCAAAATAAGAGCAAAATGAAGATAATTTGAACTATGGCAAGTATGCTTCACTTTTTGGACTTGTACATTCAATCTTTTGGAGTTCCATCCTTTTATATGCAGGCTTCAAGATGTTTTTAGACGTTGTAGAACTCTCCTAGCCGTTGTATGAAGATTTCTCTCCCGTTTGAAATCAATTGACACAGTCAAATTATGTTCAGCTGCACTGATAGTCGACTAGTATATTATAGTCAACTTGTCTTCAAGGAATAGTCGACTAGTACCAACGTTTTTTATGAAAATTTTATCTTCGCTCTATGAATAGTCGACTAATATGATGATAGTCGACTAATACACTTATCCAATTGACAAGTCTGATTGTTAATAGTCGACTTGCAACATGATGGTCGACTAGCCTCTAGCTCCAACTGACAGATCTTACATAATCTCCAATCTTTGATTGTTGAGATGCTCATTTTGAATTTTTCATACAAGATCTTCTCATGAAATTCACGTTGTTTAAATCTAATACTCAATATTCCAATCTTGATTAAATTTCATCTGCCTTGAAAAATTGTGTACCATCATTTTAATCCAAATACCTGAAATTATTTCTTAACCAATTCTTTAAGTTTTATTATTACCAAAACACAGAAGGATTTAATTTGTCAACCTGCATTGGTCCAACATTTAAGGTCTCTACATTAATGTCCCTTAGGTACATCTCGAGTTTATATGGCTAAATTTCTTCACATTTTGATGTTAGGCGGTCGATAGCTTCCGCCAACTGACCCACCTGGCTTGCCAAGTTCTAAAGTCTAGACGTTGTATCATTTCCTCTTCGAATTGTTATAATTGCAAATAATTAGCAACAACAACATTAACTGATTCTTCTAGAAATGCACCTGAGCTTTGTTGCCACTCCAAATCTTGGAAACTAGACCAAAATTGTCTTTCCTCCTACTGAAATTGTAAAGTGTTAGTAGCGACATATTTCTTCTAGAGATGGACTTGAGTTGTAATAAGAAGTTTTTGTTTATACAAGAATTGCTCTACATTCTGCAAACTATCATAGAAGTAATTATGGTGGTTATCCCATCCACAACTAAAACTAGTATGATCATTCCAATCTAAGCTATAGGATTGGGAATAAAAGTTGTGAAAAAAATTACTTCCATCTATGAAACATTTTTTAATCACAAAAACTAAAGAAAAAGATAAAATATCAAAAAATAATTGAAAAGAAACTAATTACAAACAATATGTACAAAACACCAATTAAAATCAAGAGCAAATACTAAAACATTGCACTCCCTAGCAATAGTGCCAAACTTGACCATAGTGCATCGTAACACTATTGAGAATAAACTAGACCTAAAACTATAGTAGTGGTTGTAACATGCCGTTACCAGATTAGGGGTTAGAACCCTAAATATGGTACATGAAAGATTAATTAGAGATTAGAAATGCACTTTCATGCTTATGCATAATATATCATACACATACACATGAATAGTGAAAAATTTTGCACATGAAACTAGTCGTATATGCATTCATGAATAATTCCAGGTATAATTGGTTATAAATGTGGTTATGTGAGAATTTTGAATTTATAGTATTAAAAAAATCGATGTGGAGAATATATGCATTGATTTAGAAATTTTTGATGAATTTTGGGGAAATTTTCCAAAAATATTGAGTATTATTGGACTAGGAAAAATGCCACTTGGCAAGTAAATTGATGAATGGATATAGAAATAAAAGTTTAATAATATTGAAGAAATTTCATTGATGACTTTAGAATTTTTATGAAAATGTCATTGGAAGATTAAGGTTAAATGGAGCAAAATTTAGAGTTTGATTGAACTAGTTAAGTGAGAACCTAGTTAAAGCCTTAGGAATTGGACAAATGGGTAAGTGACAAATGTCACTTGCCAAGCCGAGTTTTAAAGCTACGTTTCTTTTAACCTTGAAAGACAAAGACACTGTTTGTCTTGTCTTAAAAATATCTTCTTCGTAGCTTTCTTCTTCACATTTCTTCCTTATACAGAGTTTTTCATCAAACTCCTTCAGAGAGTTAACCTTGTTCTATCTTATCCCACACCATCTTTCAACTTATTCAGTGAAATACGTAAATTTGCATGGAGTTTAGGCTTTGGGATAGTTAAAGATCTTGGAAATTTTAGCCTGTAAGTATTGAGTAAATCCTTTAAAGTTGTGGATTTATGAGATAAATTTGATGAAATCACTATTATTTGTATGAACATGGGATTTACGCATATATTCATAAACATTGTGTTAATGAGATGAAAAATATGGATATAGTGTTATTTAGTATTTGATGGATTGTTAGTGATCAGATGACGTAGAAATGATTTTTGGAGTTTGAAATAGAAATGAAATGGTGTATCGAATTAAGGTAGAAGATAAAGTATGAAAAAGGTGATAGGCTCTATTTCTTTACTATGCATATATATATATGTGTGTGTGCGTGTGTGCGTGTGTGTGTGTGTGTGTGTGTGTGTGTGTGTGTGTGTCTATATATATATATGTGTGTGTGTGTGTGACACACACACACACACATATATATATATACGTGAGTAGATGAAAACTTTAAAGATGATCAAGAAAATAGTTTTTTTAGTTGAAGAGTAGTTGTAAAATGATGATTTGAGATGGGTATGAGTGTATAAATGAAAGTTGAGAGAAAATTGAGAATATGGAAAAATGTTGAAAATGCAAAAAAGGTGATAGAGCATAAATAGGATAAACCATGAATTTTTAGCTTTTGATGGTTCTTGACTAAATCTGCTTATTTAGGGGTAGTATGAATTTATAGTTAATGAGTTGATTGAAATGGAGTAAAAAGACTGGTAATAAAAATTGAAGTCTTGGGTTACAGTGAATGGAAGTCTGAGAATTTCTGGGAATGAATAGTAAGGAAGTTAAAATTTTGATCTGAAACTTACATAAATTTACTATACTGATCGAGATGGATTTTGATGAAATGTTCTTCATGAAAGTTGTAGATCTTTCTTTAAGCTTTCCATTGATGTAAAGTTTACAAATTTTAGAGTTCTAAATCAAAAGTTATGGAGGTTAGAGGTTGAGATGTCGATGGAAAAGAAGAAGTGGAATTTGCACCGTCGTGCTTTGAGGTTCAAAATGGATTTGCACCATTGTGCATAAGCACGATAGTGACTTTTGAGTATAGTGAAAATGCACTATCGTGCTTACTTTGGAGATGAAGTCAGATTTGCACCCTCGTGCTTGAGCACGATTGTACATTTGAGATTTTCTCTTTTACTAAATAGTCTTGTTTTTTTGACCATATCTTCTTCGTCCTACCTCCAAATGACTTGGTTCTTGAACCATTGGACTTGTAAGACATTGCTCTACCTCTCCACCAAAAATTATAGCCATATGATGTGAACTGACAGAGATTGAATGAAAAAAGTGGGACAGGTTTGACTTGTGCTCTCACCCAGCTTTTGTCTTTATCTATCACACCCATGACTCTTGCACACTCATGTTCCTCTCACGCCCATGACTCCTGCACCCCTTTGACTTTCCTCTCTCATTCCCATGAGTTAACTGCAAGACTTGCAATTGATCTAACCACCTGAGCAGAATTTGCAAACTGGATAGTCCTATTTCTTTTAACCATAACTTCTTTTCTAGATATCCAAAAGAGATGATATTTAATTTGGAATAAACTAGAGCTATAGGGATACAAATCATATGAAGAAGTAGAATTGTGATTCAGTCTCTAAGATGTTCAATTTATAGCTAGAATTTGTGTATAGTACACTATTTTTGAATATGAACAGCCCGAAAATGTTTGAGGCATATCTTCCAAATTACTAAACCAAATTGGGTGATTTTGGTGTCAATAGAAACATAAGACATAGAGGAACAATTTTATGGAAGGGTGTATTGCCAAATTACTTCTTTTTCATTGTTGAAATGATTAAGAAATGTAGACTAGAAAGTTAGTTTTTAGGAGAAAAATTTGAAAGTGATACAATGAGAAATGAAATATGATTTCAATGGTTTTAGTGAGGCATAAACCTAAGTATAAAGTATACTTAGATGTGTTTTGATATGAAAATGATTTTGTGACAAAATTGATGGAAAGATACCTGGGTTTGTCATGAACATGCATTGTACATAATTCATTTCATTCATATGCATTGTTAAACACTTATAATTGTGCCAATTGTGATATATGTGTATGTTATTTGATTTAGAGGAGCAATTGGAACGTCAACCTCCAGACACTGACGGAACTTCCAAGCTTTAGCTTCGAGAGCGTACTGTGAGTAACCTAGAAGGTTTCTCTCAATTATTGTTTGCTTAAATGTTGTTATGAATGATAAATGAATGTGAATTTAATTGTGTTGAATTCCGGATAGAAGGTCCGATGATTGTGAAATGTGGAATGTATGTTGAAGTGCTGCTTGAATGTGAATGTGAAGAACTAAATGTGTTATGATATGATTGATTGAAAATGTGAGATGCATTCCATACATGAATGCATGATTAGATAATGGCAGTTGTGATCAGAGTAGCCACCAATCAGAGCTTAAAGCTCAACGTGTGCAAAGAGCCTCGAGCTCAGACAGTGATTAAGAGCCTAAGGCTCACTATATATAATCAGCCCTGTATCCTCATCGGATAAGGGATAGTTAGTAATGAGCCTGGTATCCAAAATAGATACGGGACAATTTAGGTACTCGGTCACAACAACGTAACAATTGTAAAGGTGTCACATAAGCATTCCATATGCATTTTGATAAGTATGTTTGATTGATTGATATGCCAAAAATTTGCCTATGCTTAAGTAAAATTGTGATATTGATGTAAAGTGCAATTTTGTGAAAATTTGTTATGTGAAATGATGTGTTGCATGAATTGAGTGAACCATCAATGATGATTACCTCACTGAGTTCACAAAACTAACCAAAATTGCAACGTTGTCTTTTTAGGACTAAGACACGACTCTAGCTACTGAGAGGCTCTACTAGCCGTGTAGATTGTGATTTGGCAAGAGAAGTCATGGCTCAAAGGTTGGTCAGCTAGGATTTTTGGACAAATTAGATAGACTTGGTATATTTTCCTCTTTTATGTAGTACTTTTGTACTAGGTTTTGATGATGTACATGTAGTAAGGGTTTAAACATACAATGTAGACTTTCAGTTTTGTGAAGTGAAATGAGGAAAAAGTTGGTTTTAAAATATTGTGATTTTCTTATGATGCTTTATAAGTTAATAATGATATGATGCCATGTGAAGTGAATGTAGTGATCGAACATAACTCGCCCTTATCGTAGGATATGTACCGAAATGACCCTCGGGCGTCCCGGTTTGTACCCCGCGATAAAGGGGCACTACACATGCCATGATTATGGGCTATTGTTTCAGCCCGAATGTCTCCGAAACTCCTCTATTCTTCAATGTTGACCCTGAAACACTAGCAAATATATTAAAGTACCTCAAAAACATAATATTTAAGCTCAAAGACCTGTACTAACCCATAAAACACTTAAAACATAAATACTTAACAAGTTAACATAATTCTAACCTAACCATATGCTAAATGATTGAATTAACAATTAAACATATATCAAACTATGCCCTAAAACACGATTCAATTTACAATTATCAACATTTCCGCACTTAAACATTTGCTTATCCTCAAGAAAACAAAACAACAAATAACACAAAACCACAAAACACTTAATGTAGTAATGAGACAGTGGCTTCAACTTTATGAAATAAATTTAACTTTAAACACAACCATTCAAATTATTCTCAATCATTAACATGCAAAATCTGCATCTAGGAGCTCTAGACTAAATATACATATTAATCAATACCCAAATGTCAAGTTATTCACATTTTTCAATTGTACACACACATTTATAATTATTTGGTCATTCAACCTCTGTAACAACTCCTAAGTGTGTTTTCATGAAAAATCAAGTTATTTATAAGTTCGATAGGTTTTTATTAACTTTTTGTGGACATGGAACCTCTATAACTACTCTTAAGTATGTTTTCATGAAAAGCCAAGTTATTTATTAGTTTGATAGGTTTTTATTAACTTTTTGTGGACATGGACCTAGTCTTTTACACCGAGGAAAACATTGATAATGAATATCTATCCAGTTACTCGCCTAAGTCATGTTTTTGTTAATCTGCTTGGTTGAAACATCATTGTAGCCTTGGAGGCAAAGACACATGTTTGTAATGTGTGTCGATTTGGTTACTCGACTACATCACGTTCTTAACTAGCTACTAGCTCTATTCATAACTCGAAATCCAGTGGAATAGTTATTTATTTAAAAATTAGCACACATTTTTTTTAAAACCTACCTTGTTACTTTAACTACTCATTTTCATGAAAAATGCTAGCAAAGCTACTTAGTCGAAAGACTTAAAATTATAAATGAATGTGACAATTTAGACGGTGAAAAACTAACACTAAATCCTAGTTAACTTGCATATTTAGCCAAAGATCCCAGATTACTAATTTCGTGAGCTAATGACTCTTAACAACCTAATAGATTATGTTCAGAAATTAAATCAATTTCATTCCATCTAAGCCATTGACACATTGACACAATTCAAAATATGCAACCTAAAGAAACTATTACATAAGATACAAAATTCACACTCAAAACAAAACACATAACCCTCCCCACACTTGAACAACACATTATCCTCAATGTGAGAAGGAGTCAAACAAACACGCATTGTGAGAAGTAACATAAAATAGAATAAAACAAAAATAAAAATAAAAATAAATACTAAATACTAAATTTAAAAGAAAAGGGTTAGAAACAAAACTTCACGATGATGGTAGCAGAGATAGTGTCAGAGGTGGCAATTGGACACCTTGAGTCTCGAAGTATTGATGAATATGACATATATCCTAGCTCTGATGTCGTTGTGTGTGGATCATTTACTTCATCCTTATAGAGTTCTCTATAAGTGTATCTGTAATTACCTTAGAGTTGGCAAAGATTGTATCAAGCACTTTCTTCCATCCAAGTTTTTCTGTGTCTTCTTCCTCTTTAGACTCCTTACTAGTTGAGTCCTCTTTTACCTGTTGAGGCATCACTGTGTTAGAACTCACCTGACTAGCCCTGATCTTCACATGAGTCTTGACACTAATATCCTAAAGTTTCATATTATAAGAATTCAGGATTTTAGCTCCTTATAAATGATGATGGTCTATAAATTCAGGATGGTAGACCTTGAATCCGTTGCACTCAACTCTGTAATAATTAGCTATGGCTGAAACCAAATAACCCATTCCTAAGTTATTACTCCTCTTGCATCGAGTAGCAATAATTGCATTAAAGATGTAGGTGGTTGTGCAAACTGGGATGTTGTGGTCTATACATTACAATAGGAAAAGTTCCTTCATCAAACACTTGTTAGTTTTTGTTTTGTCAAAAAATAGTTTGACACATGAATTTGTGCAATAATAAGTGTTTGTGGCTCTTGATGATGTTGTTATATGCATTTTTAGCAACGAAGCACTTTAAACTAGTTAGTTCAGTCCAGTAAGGGGTGACACAGAAATCATTGTGCCGATCCATTGTGCATGATTTGGGGAAACCACAAATTTCATACAAGGCATCATAATTAAGCTCATATTGTTGTCCCTACAACCTAAGCCAGAATTCCCTAGGTTTATAGGATTTGAATTGAAGCGATGTAAATAATTCTAGCATTAGTTCTTCATAACCTGGGTATTGAAATCGAATAAATTGCCCTCATTGAATTCTCTCTACTAAAATTTTGACCTTGTCTCTCAATTTTAAGCTGTCTAAAGTCTCAAAATGAAAATACTTTGGAACCATAATTTGTTTATTGCGAAGGAGGTGGAAGCAATTACCTTCCTTATTTGAGAAGATTGGGAAAGGTGCTCTATAATTTGTTGCCCTATCTCTTTGGGTGCAGCCCGATACTTGGGCTTTCCCCTTGGATTGGGTGTGCTTAACAGTTTGCTTGATTTGTGGCCCATTAAGAATGAGAGTGTGCAAGAGTTGCGAGATTAAGGGAGTGGAGTGTAAGTAGAGAGAAGTGAGAGTCTTTAAATGTCTTATATCTAGAGAAAGAGAGTCTAAATGAAAGTGATGGATGAAATGAGGTTAAAATTGAATATATAGGTGAGAGGAGGGCAATTTTGTAAGAAAAATACTGGAAAATGCGTGCCTATAATGCCCTGTCGTAGGCCACGATCGTGGCCTAATATTTTCACCAATTTTTTATTTTTCTTCTTTTTTCCTTCTACATATTCTTGATATCATTTCCTAACTATTTGTAGCACTTTAACCTCTCTTTTGCTTACTTCCTTGATCATCTAACTCGTGTCGAAGTCCTATGCTTTCCCAACCTTATTTGGAAACGAAATAACCTAGTTATGGGATTCAAACCACCTAAACGTTAAAGGAAATAACATGGAGTTAACAATTCATAGGTTGCCTCCTATGCACTTCTTTTAATGTTGGTAACTCGACCCTCAATCCTTAGTAACTCATTTGAGATTAATTATGAGCGGCTTGCTTCCACCTTTTTAGTTCAACATCAGTTTTTTAGCCTGTAAGTAAGCAACAAATTGTAAAATAATCAAAAGGACAATATTCATAACATTATGAAAACCAATTAAGCTCAATAATGTCCCTTTTTTGAGCTAATTGTTAACAAAATTGGAATAACAAAACTCTCTAAATCTTCCTTGGAATCCAACGATTTGCCCTATAAGAGGGTGAGTTGCTCTCTTCTTGGTTCTTCCTCATTCGCCCTCATCTCCTCTTCCCCACTGTTGCTTAGTGATATCCAAGTTGATGTGTCATCTACTTTATGCCCAGTTTTTTTATAAAACAAAACAAAAGTTGAAAAAGCCTTAGATTTGCAAGAATTAAACTAATCAACTCCCCGAAAATGGTGCCAAAAACTTGATCACAGGTTGGTTATGTGTAAATTTTAATTAGTAACCCTCAATAATTTGCAAGTGCACAGTTCGTTAGTGTAGTACCAAAGGTGTCGATCCCATAAGGAGGGAGCTAATTTAATCCTAAAATTTAAGGTCATAAATAATTAACATAAATTCAAAATGCAACGAAATAAAAATGAGAATTAAATTCAATTACTCAAATTAAAAATCAAACATGAAAATACTAATTACTAAGCAATTGCAAAACACCTAAGAGTCAACCGAAAGAAATTATCAATTGAGAAAAAAGGATTTTTACCTATCCTTATTGCTAAGCTAACTGATTATGAATTATTGGATTGTTGGTTCTAGACTATCCTAGGGATGATTACACTCTCTCGAGTTATAGCCATTAACCTTAAATCATAAACCCTAATTAGATTATGGAGGTTGCAATTTCTCAATTCACAACCTATCCAAAACCCTAATTAGCTCTGAAGTTTTCTAATAAACTATCAAAAACCTATATAAGATCTCTCTTTGCACAAATTCTCGATCTGATTCAGTTCTTGTTTTTATTAAATTACCTAACTCTCATTAGTCCAATTTAATCGTTTTTCATTCGATTAACCCTCTTGGTTTATTATTGAATTATGAAATCTCATAATCAATCCACAACAAATCCAATAAACACATAAACAATAAGATTTTCATTAATTTAATAATAAAATTTCGAAGGTGAGTTTAGAACATCCTTGACATTTTAAATCCTATCATCAATTATTCATTCAAATTCTATATAATAATAAAATTGAAAATAAGCAAGAAATACAATCTAAACGGATGACGGGAGGCAGCGACATTGGGAAAACTCTTGATTTGAGAAGTATGTCGAGTTAGCTTCTTCTTCTCTTCTCTCTTCCTTCTTCTCTTCTTATATCTCTCGATGGTTACTCTTTAGGGTTTCTCAAGGTGGCTTAAGTAAAAACTTTTTTTGCATCTTTTCTTCTTCTTTAAGTATCCTCTTCTATTTTGGGTAACCTTATGATTTTTTGAAGATTCGAAAGTTCCAAAAAAATCCCTTAAAACTTGACATTCTTGAGTGTCTAAGCGTTTTCCCGATGCAGGCCACGATCGTGGGCCATTACTTGGGCTTCTGTCAAAATCATGACATGTAGGCCACGATCGTGAGCTAACTCTAGTGCTTCTGTCACGATCATGGGCCGTTATTTCGGCTTGAATGTCTCCTAAACTCCTCCGTTCTTCAATGTTGACCCTGAAACATCAACAAACACATCAAGGCACCTCAAAAACATAATACTTAAGCTCAAAGACTTGTGCTAACCCATGAAACACTTAAACATAAATAATTAACAAACTAACACAATTATAACATAAACACATACTAAATGATTGAATTAATAGCTAAATACATATCTAATTTCCTAAAACACGATGCAATTTACACTTATCAATCGACATGTAAACAATTGCGTGCAACAATGATCTTATACATATATCAATTTGTGTCCTTAGCATTTATTATTTCAAATTTCATATGAAGAACACAGTTTAGCACATAGGTGTGTATTAGCAGTAGTGACCAAATCTTTTAATGGATATAGATTGATACCCAGTTATGTACCCATACATGTGCTTCATATTATGCCTCCAAATTTTCAAAAAATAACATAATTGACCATATGGATATGAAGTTAAACATGGTAAACATATTTTTTTATGCACAAACTTTAATGCATGAACGTGTACCAAAATGTGTCCTTTATATTGAAGCTTTGTATTATCTTTAGTTGTGGCATTCTCATATTAAGGTATAAACATGACTTATTTATTATGGGTGGGGGTTTTTTGTACATAATTGTGGTATTAGATGTATATAGTCTAATATAGTTTTTACTAAGATGTAGTATTCTTTGTACTCGGTGGTAATTTTCTTATATTAAAAGTAAAGGTATGACTTATTTGTTATAGGTGGTAGTTTACATACATAAATGTGGTATTAGATGTATGAGGTAATGTTATAATTTTTATAATAAGCCATGGTATTCCTTCTACTCAGTGATGATATGCACATTATTTGATTGAAAGTGTAACTTATATATTATGACTAGAAATATCTTTCATAAAAGGCATGGTTTTAGATGTATAGAAAGTTGGTATAGTTTGTATTCAGGCATTGTAATCTTAGTTCTTAGACATAAATTGACATATTAAAGTGAAGGTTACTTATATCTAATGAGTGCTAGTGAATGTATACAACCTATATGTAGTATATAATGAGTGCTAGTGAATGTATATAGCTTATATATAGTATTCTTCATACTGAGTGAAGGTATTCTCATATTAAGGTGAAGGTGTGCTTATCTATTATGGTTATAGTATTTTCTATAAAAATATGCATCATTGGTTGTATTTAGTATTAGTATAGTTTTTATTAAGGCATGACCTTCTTTGTACTCAATAATGACATTCTCATATGAAAGTGAATGTGTGACTTAATTGCTATGAGTGGTGGTCTTTTTTTATCAACATAATTGTAGTATTAGATAAATAGAGTCCTAATGTAGTTTGTACTGAGTCATAGTATTCTTTATACTTATTGATGGTAGTCTCATATTTAATTGAAAGTGTGACTTATCTACCTTTTGTAGTTAGGCATGGTATTAGATGTAAGGAGTTCTGGTATGATTTGTGTTGAGACATTATATTCTTAATACTCACTTATTGATTCTTATATTAAAGTGAAGAAGTTACTTATTTGTAATGAGTGATGTTATATTTCATACATAAGTGTAGTATTGAATGTATGAAGGTTGTGTATGGTGTTCTTTATACTGAGTGATATTTTTTTAAAGGTGAAGGTATGACTTATCTATTATGAATCAAAGTATTTTATGTATATAGGAATGGTATTGGATTTATAAGGTCATGGTATACGTTATATTGAGTCATGGTATTCTTTTTACTTAGTGATGATATTCTCATATTTAATTGAAAATTTGACTTTTTTGTTATGAGTGGTGGTATATTTTGCACTTGGGCATGATATTGGATGTATAAAATCCTACTAGTTTGTATTGAGACATTGTATTCTTAATAGTTAGACATGGATTCTCACATTAAAGTGAAGGTGTGAGTTATCTTTAATGAACATTGGTATTTTTTTGCATAGGAGTGGTATTGAATATATAAAGGTTTTATATGGCAATCTTTATACTAGGTGATGGTTTTTTCATATTAAGGTGAAGGTGTGACTTATTTGTTATGGGGGTGATTTTTTTGTAGATAAATATGGTAATAGTTGTATAGAGTCTAAGTATAGGTTTAATTAAGACGTAGCATTTTTTTGTACTCGGTGATGATATTCTTAACTTAAAGTGAAGGTATAACTTATCTATTATAGGTTATGGTATTTTATGTATATATATATATGGTATTGGATATACGAGGACCATGTATAGTTTGTATTAGTCATATTGTTTTTCTTCTTAACGATGGTGTTCTCATATTTAATTGAAATTATAACTTATTTGTTATAAGCAATGATATCTTTTATATATATGCATGATATTGGATGTATGGAGTGCTGGTATAATTTGTATTGAGGTATTGTATTCTTGATGCTCAAACATAGATTCATATATTTAAGTAAATGTGTTATTATATATAACAAATGTTAGTATGGTGTGTATTGAGGCATAGTATTCGTTATACTTAATGATGATATTCTTATATAAAAGTGAAATGTTAATTATTTGTTAAGTGATTGTAATTTTTGTACATAGGCATAGTATTGAATGTATGAAATCCTGAAAACTTTTTATGAAGGTATGGTATTCTTTTTATTCGATGTTAGCATTCTTGTATATAGTGAAGGTATGACTTATTTGTTATGGTTAGTAATTTTTATGTACATACACGTGACATTGTTTTTATATGGCCGTAGATATCTTTTTAATATAGTTGATGATTTTTTTGTCTAAATAGTATTTACAACTTTCCAATTAAGTTTTCTAAGGTTCGTAGAAGATTATTCATCAAATACCAAGTTCTCAAACCAAATATTGAAATTGAGAGTAAAGTCAGTGCTATTTCTTTGTTGTCCTTTATTTTCAACTTAGGCATATAACATCCCTTTCAAAAACAATGATAGCTCTGTTTAAGAAAGAGGGAATAGAAAAAGAGAAAGATCATTAAAAATAAAAAAGAAAACATATTAGATATGACAAAAAATGTTCTTATTTTAGATTGCAGTTATTGCGACTAGTAAGAACACAAAATTTGTATTTTTTTAAAGCATTGTGGTTTTAACATTTTTTGAAACAAGATATAGTAAGGATATTAGGAAAAATATGTTTTATAAATTAAATTTTCTTTTTGAAAATCACAAAAAACCTGAAAAAAATCAAACATGTCCACATTTCTCTTTTATTATTGATGGCTTTTCGGAAAAATATGAAATAACAATGATTAAGAAAAAGAAGGAAATTGTTTAATTTTATAATATTATTATGTTATCCTTTTAAAAATAAATTACTCAAGTACCTTTTCTAACATATTTCGATTTAAATTATTTAGGTGGGAGGTATATGGACACAAATGATCATCCCTAACCGGCTATATAGTCCGTCCAATTTCAACGTAAACAAGTTTGAGTTAGGCAAATGACTGAGGTTTTAATAAACGTGTCAATATTCAATGGAAACTGTAAGTAGGTTTCACAGCCTAAGTAACATAAATTAGGTTTTAAAGTTATTTTATGGCCATGTATTATGCCACGAGGATAATATGTATCAAGTAATGGGGTTTATCAGGCGGGTGTAATCGAGTTATCAAGTCGACTAACAACAAGCTAACAAAAGGGCTTTTTAATCCCATTGACCTCAATAGGAGGATTTTTTTTTGTTGAAAATTTTAAGTACACCTTTTGGTATTAAAAACTATTTAAATAATTTTTTACCAAATTATTTTAATATAAATTATTATATAACTTATTATTTATCATATGACAAAATAACTTTCTATATTTTTATAAATTATTTTCCTATAAATTATTGTTTGACTTATTATTTATCATATGATAAAATATGTATGATTGTTAAAAACTAATTTTAATAGCAAATTTTAGTAAGCTTAGAAAAGTTTTTAAAATATTTTTAATATCACTTAGTGTCTTTTTAAATGATTTTGAACTATAAGAGTGTTGTTTTAGGATAAGTAAAATAACAGGGAACGCTGTACATTTAACCCAATATAATTTGCAATTAAAATTACATAAATCTTTGTGTAAACTCTCTTTATTTTCATTGAATTTGAATTTCATATCGGTCACTTAAGGGAATCATAATTTGTGAGCTGATAATTTATAGGAAGGATCTTGAAATAATATCCTTTTGATATACTAGCATTATATTGTATAATTTTCAAATCTAGAAAATAAATGAATAGTTCCAAACAAGTTATTCCAAATTCACCCATTATCAATTATTTGAAAATTAATATATATATTTTTTGTAAATTAAAATGAATTAATAAGGAAAGAACCTAGATTACAAGAGTAAGAATTAAGAGCCAAGTACAAGCCATATAAATGCCTGAGCATCATTAGGCTGTTGCTATACAGTCACACTTAGAATGTATGTGTTGTACAAGTCATAAATGGTCAAGAACATAAAAGGACAAGCGTTATTATGACAAAGGCTTCTCGTTGGTAGCTAGGCTTTCATCGACTTTGGTAGGTAAGCCTCTTAACACAATAATTTTTTTGATCCACCAATATTAGAGTTACTGAGGATTTTTAGTTTCATATTAGAGATTAAAAAATCATTCGAATTGAGACTCTATATATTATATGCCCAAACAACTATATTATTCTATTGGTACTTGTTACAATGCAAGTTACATAATATCAGAATCTTGATTAAGAGCATCTAAGAATAGTATCAGTTAAAGAATAGATGGCTTGAGTTCATCCTCCTAAGTACATATTTAATTTGAAACCCTAATACCTCATAGGAGGATATATGAATGCACTTAAAATAGACCTAAACAACCCAACAATTTTTAGAGATAAGGCAAACATATATCACATTTCATAAGTCATCGTGGTTTAAACAAGACAAAATATACACATATCAAATCCATACATTAAAAATAAACCCATCCTATGTTATGGTTATTATAGGCCATTTACATATACTACAAAAATGTCTCATAATATTTATGAATACAACTCTATGCTTAAGCACAAAATCTACCAAAAGCTAATACGTCCATCTTTGGCCCTTACAGTTGTCCTAGCCTTAACCCTACTTACAAAGATCTACAAGGAGGAAAAAACCACTATGCTAAGCATATAACTTAGTGGAGAAAAATAAACAAAAAGAATGATGATGACTGCTTTTTGCAGTCGTCTAACATTTACTTGCAAATGATTCATGTTATATCATATAACAATCTTTGATTATGCTAATCAGAGAGTATTCCGACTATCAATTTACATCAAAACAAAACAAATATCCAAATAATTCCCTATTATTCTTTTCAAAAATGGGTAACGAGTATAGAACAAAAGATATCTATCATTGATATCTACAGAAGAGGCATTCGCCTCTAAAACAAAAGAGACTTAAGTCTCTAAAACAAAAGACACCGTAGTGTCTAAGAACATAAGCAGTTGCAGACCCTAGGTATGCTTATTTGCCCACAAATTAGACTTGGCAAGTCAAAACTAATCATCAGAACATTAAAGGGCAATTATTCATACGTTTAAACTCATTCCCCAATGCTTGTATTATAATTTGAAAACATACATCAAGCCTAATCAAAATTGATATTGTTGGGACCCGATCTCGGGACTGGACCCTAACCGGAAAACAAAGAACAGAAAACGGAGAACAAAGCGAAAAACAAATCAGATCGGAAGTCATAAGCGGAAGTGTCGAAAGCGAATCGACGAAATCGAATTCAAATTGAATCGAACAAATCGGATAACAAAATGCGGAACAAAGGAATCGAAAGCGAAACGAATATCTGACATCCGAGAACAAAAGCTTTAAAAAAGAGTCGCATTGCGCTGGAAACCCTAAGACTAATCCGAAATCGGTATAAATTTTTTTTTCATTCTTTTCTTTCTCAGAATATCCATTTCTTTTTCTCTTCATTCAATCTTATTTTGGAAATTCATCCATTTTAATCTCAAGTTCCTTTGCCAAAATTTTCCATAACCTCAAATTACTTGACTTCTCGAAATCAAGTATATCTTAATCTTATATTCAATTCTAAAGGTTCTGATACGCTTACACAAATCCCAAAATACATCTATATTTATTAAAACTAATTTGCCCGTTAACAAAAATCGGGCAGCATAACGGCTGTAATTGTAACAACCCAAAAATCTGCAAATAGCAAAACACACTTCTAATATTCCAAAACATAACACCAATTCCTCGGACCTCCCGTCCGGAATCCCAGCATACACAAACACAAACCTACACCTAAACACTTCAATATTCTCAATCATAATCAGTATCCTCGGACCTCCCGTCCGGAACCCAAAACACAATCATATTCAAT